>VUQH01045599.1:3841-33544 GCA_015106775.1 Etroplus canarensis | reverse complement strand
TGCCATTTGCAAAAAAAAAAAAAAAAAATATCAACTTTCTACAAGTGATATGATCCTGCATGAATTTCTCCTCACTGCTACAAAGTCACACCATCCTGGTAAAAGCACATTAACTATGCATTATTTATTAGGGACAGGGTGGCAGTGGGGAAATCGATACAGCATATTATCGTGATATTTTACAAGACAATACTGTATTGACACCTATATGGATATTTTATTATATACACAGCAAGCACAAACTGAACTTTTTACCACTAAAATAACAAAATCAGCTGCTTTTTCAGTCCACATCAACATAATCTTTCAAAATCTTCAGATGCTGCAGGAGAAAACTAACTTGTTTTCTTGTCACTGGTTGGCTGTATTGCACAAACTAATGAGTCCATTAAGAAGTCAAGGAGGATTATAAACAGACATATCCAGGACAACGGCCCCAGTTCTTGAGGAGCCCTAACCTAGATTGAGGAATTATTATGCCATAAATAAACCTAATGAGGGCAGAGGGGGAACATGCAAACACTCATTTTGAGAAAATTACGATCCAAATCTTGTAGCAATTTTTGTGAAAACAGAAAAGTGCCTGCAAAAAGGCAAATGTGACCCTGACCTTGAGCATAGTTTGAGTGAAGAGCCATTAGGTGATTACTGCGTGCAAGTTTCATTAAAGTCTGACCAAAAGTCTAGGAATCAAGAACTGTAGATGAACGGACAAATAGATGCTTCGCCGTAACATGAGCTCATCGTTTCTTTGGCTGGATGAGTTAAAAATAGTTCAGTTTGTCATTTATGACAGTGGTGGCCAGTCTGTTTACTTGACAATCCTACCTTGGGGCAATAAAAATGACTAAAATGGGAGGAACACACAGTCTCATATTAGTTAAAAAAATCTAATCTGCTTTATTTAGACATAAGTAACACCACAGATTTTTCTCAGAAGATCATTCAAATATTTACCAACTGTAATTGTTTCACAATAAGCAGATCCTATTTTTCCAATTTCTCGCCCCATTTTTTAAAAAATGTTTGGACTTGACTAGAGTAGCTGTGTGAGATCCAGTTCAAAATTATCCTCACTGATCCTTACTGGGCCTTGGTGTTGCCTCTTAGTATAACCTCTGTCTGAAACAAGCCATTCTGGCTCCTCTACTTTCTTCTGACTGGCCGCCCCTTGCAAGCAGAAGGTTTGAACAGGTGACTGGGGCGTCCGTTCTCACAGTCAGCACTGTGCACCAGAGCCAAGGGTAGACAAAACTGAACCTGAGCTTTTGGGTCACATACATTTGCTGACCTTTTTTTTTTTTTTTAAACTTCAGCTGCATTTAATAAGAGCATCCACCACTGTAACAAGATACCTACGGTAGAAAAAGAAAAGCCTAACAATTCCCTTGTAACATGAACTGAAGAAAAGTTTCACTTTCGTCAAAGCATTTTGTGTTTATGTTAAACCCTTAAGACAACAAGTTTAACATTAGCTTGTAGTTAATCTGTCATCTCAATAATCAGAAGCGTTAAACCTTTGAGGAGCATTGAATACCTGGTGTTTTCGTCATAGAACTTGACCTTCCTCATGACAGAAGTGTTGTACCAGTCACTGAAGATAATGAGCGACAGACCATTGTCGATGTCTCTCCTCAGCTTGGTGATCTCTTCAGGAAAATACTCCTCCTCGCTGTCCACCATTAACAGTGTGCCTAAAGGAACACAAAAGCAAACAATCAATTGGTCTGTTATGTTCCACTAATCCACAAGCCATCAGTGCTCAGAGAGAATAATGCCTGGAACTGTACCAGGTATTCAGACAAATTTTGTACTGTGATTTTATTCTCCGTGTTCGTACCATACTGGCTGGCATCAAAGCATGTGATGGGAGCCCCCAGCACCTCAACAAAGTACCCCATACTTCTCAGGTGCTGGTACATATCCCTGAAGTTAGTGTGGATGTGGTCTCCATTCCTGAAAACACAAAGCAAAAATCAAAAACACGTCACAGAAAAGGAAAACTAAACAGATTTACACACACACGCGTGCCCACCAGTCTAATGGGTCGTTTTTCATGCGGAGGTTGTCTCGGGGAAAGTAGCCAGGAGGGTAGCGCAGGTTGTGGTACTGATCCCACAGCACCCTCTTACTGCGCGGAGGAGTCGGCACAATCTTTACCTTGATGGGCAGTTTGACTGTGGAGGTTAGCTCCCCTCCCACTTCCGACTGCAAAGAGTGGAAAAAGGTCTGTAAGATAAATGGGTCACATCTGAAGAGGAGTAACTGGTTCACAAAACCAATCCAATCAATTCGACTGTATGACTAAACACATTTAGTAAAAAAGGTCTTTGAGCTCATTTCATATCAGCACATCAGGAAAAAGTTTGTCTTCCAAGCAGCTTTAGCTTTTTCTTAAGCAGTGGTTGTCACAGTACAGGTGCTGCTGCAGCGACTCACATCATTCTCTGCAGGTGACGCCACTGTGACCATCACATGACCTTGGGCAATCCCTTCCCACGACGCTGCTTTCTTGGCCACAGAGATGGACACAGCCAAGTAACCGGCCCACGGCCACAACACTGGCGAATATGAGACGGCCACGTCGATGTGGTCGCCGTTCTGGGGGAGGTAAGGCTGCCAGATGGGCTGAACAGGAGGAAGCAACTTTTAAGTAGGCTTAGAGAACGATGAGGTCATCACAATGCCAAAAACAGGTCAGTCAAGGATAAAACTTTCCTTAACTTATTGATTTACACCACTTTAGTGCCATTTCCCTACAGAAAATGCAAACGCTATTTTCTGTATCCTCTCTATTGCTTGCTTACTTTGTCGACAATCCTTCCGGTGACACCCATGCCATTGAGAATGGTCACATTGACGATGGTGGGCATTCCGCCGTAGTAGATGGGCTGAGAGCAGTAAGGCCACATGTATGGGCACTCTGTCAGGTCGATGTAGCTGGGAGAAAGACTGGGAGAAGAAGAGGACACATCATAATCATGCTCAACTGTTTGTACAGGCCAGAATTTTGATGTTTCACACAGGACAATAGAGCTGCAGAGCCAAGGGTATAAATGACTCGTGGCTAAAACTAAATGGTCAAAAACCCTTACATAAAACCACTTTTGCAGCATATTACAGACTTTGTAGATTTAATGCTTGCTTGCCTTGTCTGATAACTTAGCACTCCACCCTGCCATTTAAATGTGGTCACTTCTGGCTCAAAGCAGATGGCAGCAGTCCAAATGATCATGTTAGTGGCACAGACCTGATGCGGTCTGATATTTAATAGCTGATCAATGCATGGGTTCAGCTCAGGTTTGCAGAAAAGTGGTTTAAGACAGATTTTAATGGAAGACTGCCAAATATTGAACCACATTTGACTGTGAAAAATTGAACTGACAAACTAACTCTACTTGCTGTCCTGTATGATAGAGTGAGGTGCAAACTTTTAGGAGTCTCACTGCAAGCTGACTGCTAGTATTTGATACTCTGCAGATGGGCTGTCTGTTAGGTTTTCCTTTAAAGGGCGACTCCAATTCTGACAGTCTGAGATAGTCCTTTTCCTCCCAAGAGTGAAGGCTGTGACAAAACTAGGTTGGTCTCCTTTAGTGTTATGTAATTGTTGTGCATACGCCTACAAACGTGGGAAAAAATCTCTGTACACTTATATGAAGCTGAAGAGAAGACTCTGCTTGTCTGCACGTGTGCACAGTCTGTTATTCCATTAACCTGTGTCCGCTGCCTGTAAGTCGATGCTCATTTTTGAATTTACCTGGCCTGAGGTCTGTAGCTGTTGAGGATCTGGTAGGCTCTGATTAGGTCTAGTTTGCCGTGGCCCTGTTCAAACATGTTGACCCCGGGCAGCCTGCGGGCTGAGGCGATCAAAGCCTGCTTCATGGAGGCTGGGTTCACCAACTCCCGGTTGAGGACAGTGCTGCAGGACAGAAGAGGACAGGCTGGGTTTTTGTGTATCTGTGAATCTGCTGGAGTCACATTTCTCAGCTTCAAATTCAGGACAGTGCTGGAGGACAGATGAAGAATGCGTTTGTGAGTGGTAGTGCGCGGATGCTTCTTCTGGGAGAAGGGAAGGGTGGCAGTATGATGTTTAACCCGGCAACATGAGCTTACGAATGAGCTCAGTTACAGCTCTACAACAGGAGGACTTTCACCACGTAAAGCAGGGACAGACTGAGAACAACACCGAACATTATTCAGTGACACACCTCCTATGGGACACATTTCACTGCCTGCTCATGTAGGATTACAAAACAGGCAGTTATTCAGTATTATATCAATGTAATCTCTGATGTCAGCCATCTCTTATGACACCCTCACTTTGAGTATCATCACATCAGCCTTAACAGAAGAGCCTCAGAGAGCTCCACGTTTCATCTAAAACTAATCAGTGTCTAGTGACTCTCCTGGCAACAAGTGACATGTTTTCATGACAAGGTTATCCAAGACCAGTTATCAAGGTCTGTTTGTTTTCAAACATCTGACATAAAAATCTCTTCAAACCATAGAGCTGAAAGGCGTTATCACTAGCCAGCCTGTTGACTTGTTCTTGATTGTGAGACACAGCAGCTCTACCTGTTCTGAATCCCACTAACTGCTGCAAGAGAATTTCATGACAGTGACACATTTCACTGCTGGCTCATGTGGAATTGTGAAACTGGAGGTAATTAAACCTTATCACACTTCAGCATTGTACTACTTGCAACCTCTGGTGCCATTCTGCTCTAATGAGAACCTCGCTTGGACACCCACAGCTGAGTAAAAAAAACATCCTCTATGGCTATTTTCCCCCTTCACACAGCCCTACTGCACAGCGGGTGAAGTTCTTAAATCTCATCCATTTGGCTACTGGTGAGGCTTAAAGTTAGGGGCATGGCTGATTTGGCTGAGCCTGTCAGCTAACTGGAGTCCCTGAACTGGACCTCTCGATCATGTTTGGGTTATTTTAATGGAATATCTGAGTAATAATAAGATCTGCTGTGTGGTACAGACCATCCAAGAAATTTTTGCTTCTGTTATGGGGAGTCAATTTCAGGTATTTTATTCTTCTTCTTCTTAGCACTGCTTAACAGGTGTCTGTGCATTGCACCTGGAAAGTTTAGGGATGCAACTTGCTAAACAAGCTTTCTAGAGTTAGTTGATAATTTAGCACTTCCCCTCTTGAACAAATATGGCTCAAAAAACCAGAGTCCAAAACCAATTGGTGACAGCCATCTTACATATACAGGCTATACTTTCAGACATACATGAAAGTGTCAAGAGTATTAATTTGAACTGTGAGTCATGCAAACCAGAGTCCAAAAAAGGGAGTTAGAAATACTGATAGTGGTTGTCTTAAAAAAGGCTTAGCACTTCAGTTGCTTTATTTTACTAGGCATCAAATCATCTGTATCAGAAAGACTGATATGAAACTTAAATCCAAAAGTAGATTACAGTGATCCTCTTGGATTAACATGGTTGAAAGTGATGCGCACAGTCTTCTTCTTTCGGTTGCTCCACAGCATATGATCAGCCTCCATCTTACCTATCCCCTTGCATCCTATTCTGTCCCGCCCACCCTCTGGATGTCCTCCATCACTACGTCTTCTCTGTGGGATTCCTCTTCCTCCTTTTCCTGACAGCTCCATCATCAGTACCCTTCATCTTCTGTATCTACTATTCCTCCTCTGTCCAAATGATCTCAACTTTGCCTCTCCGGCCATCTCCAAACCACTCATTCTGAGCTCCCACGCTAGTATTTTAATTTTTAATCATGTCCATCTCGGTCACTTGCAGCAAGAAACTTAGCATGTGGAGCACAAGATGGCAGAATTAGAGATGCTGTCTTTTTGTCAGTGCTATGGTCTCCAAACCACATGTCACAGCAGATCTCACCATTTTCCTGTAAACTTTTTCTATCCCTGACACTCATCTCCACTTCCTCTACTTTGCCTGCACTTTTTTCATCCCTTTTGAACTGTCTGTTGCTTTGAATGTTTGACCCCAGGTATTTAAACTCATCCACCTTGACTACCTCTGCCCCTTGCATCCTCACATTCCACCTACCTCACTCTCATTCACACACATGTATTCATTAGGTCTTGCTTCTACTGACTTTCACTCCTCTTCTCTCCAGGGTCTCTTCCTCTTGCTCTCTATATTCTCACAAGAAAACACGAATTACTCACACAATGCTGTCTGCAAACACTCTACAGAGACTCCTGCCTGACCTCATCTGTCAACCTTAAAGGATGCCTCTGGTTTTCTAACCTACTGGACTTTTCATTATATTGGCTATAGATCACTTTATCTGTGAAAAATCTGACAGTGTGTGTGGATGGATATGTAACCCTGATCACATGCTTGATATAGCATTTAGCAAAATGGGCATTCCTGGTAGCTAATGTCTGTGTTTACTTTCATTCATTACTTCATTTTTCTAATCTTGATAACACTGGGAGAGTTATTATGACTTAGAGCTAAGAAATCCACATTAATGGAAATACCCTGGGTTTAAGCAGTATAACATAATAACTCAGTTTATGAAACTCACCTGGCCAAGAGTGTGACAGCACCTGCTACCACAGGAGAAGCAACACTGGTGCCGGACAGAGAGCGGCATCCCTCCTTCATCCCCGAGCCCCTAACACCAGAGCCATAGGTGACGATATCAGGCTTCACTCTGCCGTAGCCCCCTGGCAGTTCCTGAACAGATGGAAAACAGATGAGTGGCTAAAAAGCAGCTGGAAACGTGCCAGAAGAAAATATTCTAAATGAGCCAATTCAAATATTTCAATCTTTGTAATTAACTATGGAGGCCAGTATCAGAGAATAAAGAAGAATGTATAGACATATAGAGAGACCATGTGCTTATGCTGCTTAAGAACATTGTGAGGGTAGCCTAAGCATAAAAAACATTTCCTTCCCTTTGCCCCTTTAGGATGAATTGAGGTGCTCCACTTGGCCCACTTACTGTATACATCTCACACTTACACACACACCAGCTGCTTGCTGGATGAGGTCTAAAGCTGTAATTCAAAATCTGAAAGGGCTCTTTTTCACAAAATGTAAACGTATGTTTCAGTTCATGTCATTACGCCTACTCTCTGAAGTCACTACCGTCCGTGAGACAAGTTATAGGCAATGACTCTTAAAGCTCAGCTACCATTTAAAATATAAGGACTGGGGTTGATTTTAAATGCAGTGATGACTAAATGAAAGTCAAATAACAGCAACAAACAGTAACACTGAGGCAGAGACAGTGAAGGGGGGAAGCTGCATTTTTAAGTGTTTTTGAAGTGTGTGGGTTAGAAGCTGAGTGGGTGGGTGAGTGAGTGAGGGCCTCTTCATGGCTGGCTGGTGGTGATGGAAAGGGCAGAGAAAACGACTGAATCAGAAGTCTTTATCAGATCTTAAAGCAGATGTCAGCTTTGGGCTACAGCTGATAAAAATGCAGCAGGTGTGTGGGTGTGTGTGGGTGTGTGTGTGTGTTTCTCTCTCTACAGTAAGTGGCTGATGGGATGTGGATGAGGGATCAGGAGCTTACAACATGGTTGACCAGCTCTAAAAGCAGAGGGCAGATCTCAGGGGTAGATGTCTGCCAAGATGATGATGTGCGTCAGTGTGTATTCTGTGTGTGTTTTCTTGCAGCAGCTCACCCAGGTGGTCATGCCTCTTGAAGAAAACCTGGCAATGTTGTCCTCAAAATCAATTCCCCCGACCCCGATCACATCCATCTGGTCCGCTGGGTTGTTCAGGGTGCTGAGAGAGAGCAACTTAATTTAGTGAAGTTATACTGACAGTTTACATGAAAATCCAATATTAGGGCTCCCTTTCCTGCCCTCTCCTTTTAGTGATTTTTATGTAGTGAAAAATGAATCGCCAGATTTTAAACAAGTTAATTCAAATTAATTAATTCAAATTCAAAAAACAATTTGTCCCCAGGGGGCAATTAATAAAACTTATTATACGAGGGGGTCGTTTAGATGATAAAAGCAGTTCAGTTGGTTTAGGGTAAAGTAAGCATTTGCATGCAATTAAACAGATAAACAAGAAGAGAAAAGTCTATTAGAGTGAATATACTCCAACATGAGGCAAGTATCCATTTACACTAATGGCGCTGTGATGTGGAAACTGCTAGATTAAAGTGGAGCAATGTGCCCTTTTCAACCACAGTGTTCCAGGAGGAGTAAAACTAAACTTGTGAACTAAAAGCCTATTTTGCTCATTCCTGTTAAGTGTACACGATGTAAGCATAAACACTGCTGTTACAGCAATATTAGCATACCCATACAGAGGTCCATCGTTGCCAATAGCAGAAACCATGATCACTCTGTTGGCAGTCAGCTCCCACACCTGTAGTCAAATACACAGAGAAAAATGAAAAGCCAATCAGGAGCATAAACCCCTTGTGTGTGAGATTTGACAATTTATCAAGTGAAATATGATAAGCTAGAGAGGCTATAGCATGTATGTAGTTAAGGTAATGTATCTATCCACACTTTAAAGGGCTCAGACAATGAAATGCCCAGAACTCAGCCAGTATGCCTCAGTCTTAAATCTGACCCTGTATGACCTTGACTTTTGACCCCACAATCCTGTAAATGTAATCAGATCTTCCTGCCTATCACAAATATTAACCACATAAAATCCAGCAAACAAATCAGCTCCTGTAGTGGTAAATTCTTTAATGCACCTCCAAAATGTTATCAGTTCTTCTACCCATCTTTGTTATTAACCATACAAGCATTGGCAAAGGTCCAGAAGCCCAATCAGCTCCGCTGGTGGTAATGAGATTATCATTGACCACGTCCTGTCACCTTGACTTTTGGCCTCATGATAGCTAAAATACACTCAACTTTTCTACCCATCCCATTGATTAACCATACAAGTACAAGCAATGATCCAGCAGCCCAGTCAGCTCCTATGGTAGCAACAAGATTTTCATTGACGACCCCATATGACCTTGACCTTCAATCCCTTCAACTCAAAAATGTTATCAGTACTTCCACCCATCATTGTAATTCAGTACACAAAATGTGCCTAAAATCCAGCTGCCAGTAAGCTCTTGCAATGGTAACAAGAATTTCATTAATGACTCTGTGTGACCTTGACTTTTGACCCCACGGTGTCATAAAAGTTATACGTTCTACCCATCATAGGTATTAAACACTCAAAGTTTGGTAAAGATCCAGCAAACGAGTCAGGTCCTGTAGTGGTAACAAGATTTGTAACAGACGGACAACCTATAAACATAGCTTATAAACTGTTACAGCGTGTGGCAGCTCATCTGTGAAGTTCAGCATTACATCCTGATCAATCCAGCATCCATGTCATGGATCACTTATCATAATGAATTAATGAAATGCCCACTGTTGCTTTATGTGAATAAATTCTGAGATCATTTAATTTTTGCTTTTGGTAATGCTTACTGACGGACCCTTGTGCTATCTACAGCCATGAAATAAACTCAAAAGAAAACCTTCTACAAACAGCCTGACACAACAAACATATTTTAGTTCCTGCTGCCGTTTGTCATATCTGGATATATACAGTGATGACTAGAAAATCTCATTATCGTGACACATCACAGACTATCAGTTTGTATCATTGTCTTTTACGGACATTTTTATGTGTAAATGATGTGAAATTGTGGATGACAATCTCACCATACATGAAAGGTGGGAAGAAATTTAGGAGAAGTCTGTATGCACCTCTGGTGTTTTCTGTGATAATTATGGATCAGTGTTGGCACTGATGGTGTTCACACTCGGACCAAAGTGCAAAAAAACCCCAAACAAAACATGAGCGATGTAGAAGCTTACAATCCATCACAGTTCACAGTAATGTGTGAAGTACAGAAAGAAAGTGATAGGTTTTCTCATCACTAGCTGGTTGTATGGCACAAACTAGTAAGAATTAAAATTCACTGAAAAGTCAGGAAGGTTCATAAACAGTCATTTCCAGAACAAATTCATCGCGTTCACCGCCAAATATAAGTGCTCAGCAGAATTACAACTACATCGTCAGTAGTAACCACGGCCATAAACAAATGTGAACGCATCAGCAACACATTATCGATGTTAGGATAGCCCCAACCATGCTTTATTAATGTGGGAGGCAACCAACAGGACAACTCCCTCCCTCATGATCATCACTATCTAATAGGATACACATGGTATGAACCGAATCATTGTGTGTAAGTTTACAAAAATCTGACTACTACTCCAGTAGGAGAAGCAATTTTTGTGAAATGTAGATAGATAGACACCTCGCCATGGCATTAGCTCATCAGTACTTTAACTGGAGGAACTAAAAACTTTTTAATACATTAAACTGTTTCTTAAAGGAGCTGTTTTGAGGCTCTCTCTCTTTTTTGTTGTGACAGTAATTTAGGTAGCATGAGAATCTGTAATTCCGTTTTTCCCTCATCTTATTGCTGTTTAGTACATCCTCCAAAACAATCATGTCTTTTAGTGAGGTAAGCAACTCAAAATGCAGGATAGAAATTATAACTGTGCGAGTGCTTATCCCTTAACGTAACAGCATACGTTCAGCCATGCTGAAAGTGATACGTAGATGTTATTAGTTTCGACCTACGAATATTACTCAAACAACTTTTACAGAGAAGTGACCAGGGTGCGTAGTCAGACATAGACCTGACAAGTTCAGATCCTATCAGAAATGGAAAGCAGTGCATGTCTAAAAGGTGCTTTAATTCCTTTATATGAAGTCCACTGTAGAGGAGGACTGACTCTTTGAAATGTTTCAGAGATGTGAGTCCAGCTGCTTCCCCTCATTGCTCTTTTCAACACTATATTTAGTACATAGTTCATATCGTGCCCTTTAATCAAGAAAAAGCTTCTGTGCTTGTAACAACAAGACGGATGCCTCTCTATTCAGCACTAACTGTGAAGGTTGGCGTGTTGCTCACTGATTTGTACAGAAACAGGGAACACTTTAAAGAGCAGAGTCCAAACGTTGCCTTGCACGTGTTTATGCATCTGGTTTGACCTGTTTTGAGCTGACAGCTGACCTGCCCATTTTCTGGCTCATTAACACATTGTGAAAAAGGTGTAGCATGAAGGGAAAAAGGTCAGATGGGAGCTAGTTTTATGTTCAGACAAGCAAATAACCATCTGCTCAGTGTTTTTAGTTGACGTGGTTATTTAGAGGCTGCCTTCCTGTGTGTCTCTTTCTGATTAAATTAAGCCCCATGTTTCTGGGTTAAACCCTAGAAGTGTGCATCACCTTATCAACAAAGGGGTGGTCCATGAAGTCAGGTCCACCAATACTAAGGTTGAGAACATCAATTTTTTTCAGGATGGCGTAGTTAAAAGCATCAAGGAACCATGAGGTGTATGAAACCTGGGAGGCAGGAAGGGACAAACACATTTTATAGTTTGAATTAATTTTATAACAAAATCAGACGTAGTGTGAGACTGATTGTTGTAAAGAAGGCTTGTTTATATGTCACATCAAAACAGTAAAATGCACTCCAACATTGAGAGCATGTATGTACCTGGTTGTTGGTGAAAACTCTGAAGATGTGCAGCTCTGAGTCGGGAGCAAAACCCTGACACTCCCTCATACTAGCGATCACTCCTGCTACAAATGTACCATGGCCCAGACCTGAAAAACAGGATAAACGGTTGATAATAATGCATCCCTCTTTGTCTCCTGCATAAACCATACAAAGTCTGTGACTTTTAAAATTAAATTAATAACATATAAATATAATAAAATGCCTATGCAGTACACACATTATATGAGCAAAGGTATTCAGTCACACCTCTTAATAATTGAATTCAGGTGGCTGACTATATAAAATCGAGCACCTAGCCATGCAGACTGCCTTCACAAACATTTGCAAAAGAATGGGTTGTTCTAAAAGCTCACTGAATTTGAGTGTGGCACTGTAATAGGCTTTCTTCCCCCGTACATATTCCATGATCAACTTTAAGTGGTATTACTGCAGCATGGAACCACAGCACTCAGCCAGAAAGTGTCAGACCACGTAAAGTTACAGAGTGCGGTCACCAACTGCTGAGGCGCACAGTTTGTAAAAGTTACCAACGCTCTGCTGACTCACGAACTGTAGAGGTCCAAAACTCCTCTTACATAACATCAGCATAAAAACAGTGTGCCAGGAGCTTCATGGCATGGGTTTCCATGACTGAGCAGCAGCATGCAAAGCCTTACATCACCAAGCACAATGCCAAGTGTCAGAAGGAATGGTGTAAAGCACGCGCCCACTGGAGTCTGGAGCAATGGAGATATGTTCTATGCAGCAACAAATCACATTTCTGTATCTGGCAGTCTGAAGTCTGAGTTTAGTGAATGGTGGGAGAACTTAACTTGCCAGATCGCACTATGCAAAATGTAAAGTTTGGTGAAGGAGAGATAATGTTATGGGGTGGTTTTTCTATGGCTGGCCCGGGCCCCTTAGTTCCAGTAAAGGGAATTCTTAATGCTTCAGCCTAAAAAGAAATATTAGACAATTGTATGATACGAACTTTTGGGGAAGGCCCTTCTCTGTTCTGGCATGACTGTTCCCAAGTACACAAAGTAGGGTCCATAAAGGCATGGTTGGATGAGATTGGTTTGGAAGAACTTGACTGGCCCCCCACAGAGCCTTGACATCAACCCCATCAAACATCTTTGGGATGAACTACAACAAAAGGTTGCACGCCAGGCCCTCTTGTTCAACATCCTTGTTCTGACCTCACAAATGTGCTTCTGGAAGAATGGGCAAAAATTACCAAAGACACTACAAAGTCTTGAAGAAAGACTTCCCAGAGGCATGGAAAGTGTTAGAGGTGGAAAGGAGGGACCAACTATACAGTAGTGCCAGTGGCTTTAGAATGGGATATCATAAAAGCTCCTGTAGGTGTACTGTGTTGGTGGCCCAAAGCTTTTGTCCATTTAATGTAAAATTTCACAAATAGTGATATTTGTATCAAACATTAACACAGTTAGCACAAATACATCTGTTGTTATCATTACTAATTAACACCAAACGATCTAGTCAAATTCTTCCAGTCCCTTTATAAGCAAATCTCCATCTTTAACCCCCTCCAGACACTTATGTGGGCAGTTATTTTGAAACATTACCTAAATTAAAATATAAACTGCATGTATCTAATAATCAGTCTAATTTGATAAAACATTGGTATAATGATTGCTGACTTTGCCCCAAAATAGGTTCTTAAAAATGTTTTTTTTCCCCCTGAAGTTAAACTGCGACCACCATCTTCTCCCTCATAACATTTCTTCCTCCTCACCATCATCTAGTGTCTTCTCATTAGTCCAGTTGGTCCTTTCTTTCACATTCTTAAAATGTGGGTGCTTCTCACTCAGGCCTGTATCAAACACCGCCACCTTTACACCAGAACCTGCAGGTAAAAGAGATTTAATCAATTTTATTTAATAACTTCACTGAACCAACTGATTTCAAATACTTTTTGAAGTATTTTTATGATCTTTTCAAGCAGATGTTTGTTAAAGAGGAAATGTTACTGGTTCTTTTCTTACCAGTGTGTCCCATCTGCCAGAGTACATCTGCCTGCAGGATCTGGGCGACGTGGCGGGGGATGGCCCGCAGAAGACGCCTGCTGGAGTGGCGACCGGTGGCGTGCCAGAAACCTGAGCCGAGTGAGAGGCTGGTTCGCCTGAAAGGGCGGGATGATTGCCAAGACTGCCATTTTTGTGTCCCACGGGTGGCGTTGCAGGGTGCAGCAGGCTCAGGTGCTAATGAGACAGAACACAAGAAACTAAAACTTAACAGCAAAACTAAAATCTTTTGCACACTAAACTGCTACTTACAGATAAAATCCATCCATCAGTCTGCTGTAAAACCACTTTATGGCAAGAATAGAGCACCCCTTCATTAATGTACCCTGTTACTCTCATCTCCGGCAGCCTCCCCTGCAGACAGCACACTCTTCTTGTTAAGCAAGTAACACTTATGATGCAATTCCTCGCTGGAAGGAAATTCTTTACATCTTCTACAGTCTGCTATCCCCCTTTCTACTTCCATCTATTAGCTGTGATGTGGGGCTGATCACAAGAACCTAATTCAAGCCAATCTTTTCAATGTGAATCACAGACAAAACTCAGTATCAGTGGGTCATTAGAAGGAATGCATAGGCCTGCAGGGTTTTTTATGTCTTTAAAGTAGGAATGGAGCACAGGGCTGAAGTCTTCTTTCCCTCACTAGGCATCATGGTTTCAAAATGGCAACAAAAATACAGTCCATGTATTCCAGTATTCCTCCCCAAATCTTAGCTGGAGAAATGAGCAAAGATAAGCTTTTGTTTAAAATATTAAATCTGGACAACTTTCAGGAGAATATTCAACAGTTGCCCACGTTACATGTACCACACAACAGGATATTTCTCTGCATCAGAGCAGTCATTACTGGGAATACTCAGTTTGGTCAAGGCAACTGTGTTGTGTGGATGCATCATATGAGAGGGAGGATATACGAGTCCAGAAAAACATCAGTACAGCAAATTACCTGCTCCATTCTCACAGTAAGACATCACAAGGACTTTATACAGTAAGCTGGCAGATTAAAGACAATTTAATGTCCATTCCATTACATTACGTTAGGGTTCTCACATACAAATTTATCTTGAAATTTTTAGGCTGAATGGTCACATACGATGTGAATCTCTAGATTTTCTGCTAAAGCAATAAACAAGATGTCACAAGCACTTTTATTATTTAGGTCTGATCAACATTTAAAAAATCAAAACATTTTTAAGTCATATTTCAAAAGTAGTTGAGTGTCCTCCATAGTGTAGTGGTTTTATAAATTCTCCTTGCATACAAAACGACCCCAGTTCGCAACCAGGAGGAACTCCAGCCTTGGGGGGTCACAGCCAATGTACTCCTAGTGCTGGTCGAAAGCCCAGGTAAATGGGAGGGATGTATAAGGAAGGGCATCTGGCATAAAAACAAAATCTGCACCAACTCACATATGTGGATTCATCTGCTGTGGTGACTCTTTGGAGAAAAAGGAGAAGCTGAAAGAACCTTTCTTGAGAAAAGAGTTGGTTTCTCTGTCAGAAGCTGCTCAATTTTCTGAAAACTCTAATTTTTTTTTTTTTTAAACATTTCATTCTGGAGTTTAAGATAATAACCGTTTTACTGGGTAAACTGTTTTCACAGTTGGGAGCTGTTTAGCTTCTTCTAAGTGGGGTTCCAAAAAGTTCTGCTCCATATTCAGTGTGTTATCTACAGTAGACGGCTGTTTGCGTGCCCTGTCGACCAACACAGAAACTAAAGCTGGGTACTGCTGTGGACATGATTAGAAGCAACCAAAGTTTTGGCTTCCTAAAACAAATCAATATCAGTTAAGGTGTATTTTTTTAATAAGAACAATTTCAGACAACTCTTTCCGTGGGGGTAGGAAGCATAGCTTTTGTCAGCAGAGTCTGGTGGCTTTACAAAAAGGCAATTTCTTACTAGTGCATCACAGCTGCAAATCGATTAACTTTGTCCTCTGTTGCTATACAAATATTAACGTTTATTTAATGTATACCTCCAAAGAGCAATTTATCATTCATGGGTGAACCAGTGTGGTGCTTCCTTCCATGCTGCAGGAGCATTTTTAGAATGAGTAGGTACAGAGGGTAAAATTGAAAGTAGAGCTGCCAACTCTTGCACGCCTTTAGTGAAGAAACGCTTCATGTAACTTTAAACTATATCAATATAATGAAAATGGTCTGGGATTTCTGTAGCGTTTCTCTAGTTTTACTGACAACTCAAAACACTTCAGACAACGAGCCACTTACACTTAATCCCTTCCTCACATACATGTCCAATTTAGTATCACCAATTAACCTAAGAAGCATGTCTTTGGACTGTGGGAGGAAGTTGGAGTAGCTGGAGAGACCCCCACCCAGGCACAGAGTGAACAGAAAAGTCCCAGCCAGCCGGCAGGTTCAAATCCAGAAACTTTTTAAAGTGTGCCAACAGTACTAACCACTGCACCCCCACAGACACTTTTTGATTTTTGTATTTTTGATAAGAGACAAATACTTTTCATTAATTGCCACGCTTGACAGTCTCACACCTGTAGCTTTGCATATGATATACAGTTATTTAGTGCATGGAATTCTTTGCCTCTCCAGTCCAGCTGATGCTTAATTCTAACATGTGCAAGCAGGCCTTTATGGCTTCCTCAGATCACTCGGGTATTCCTGAAAAACTAAAAACCCATATTTTAAGTTTGGTTACCATATTCCTCTACCATGGGCATGACTTTTTAAATCTATCATACTTTATTTATATAGTTTCGTTCATGCGTGTTAGTGCTTCACAGATGACAAAACAATAATTTGAAGGTTTCTAGTTTCCTTAAGATTTAAAGTTATCCTTGACACTAGTTAACCATTTTCCAGAAACCAAAATAATAATAAGTTGCACTACATGTGGGCTCCATACTGATACAGCATGTGTTTATGTAGGCTGGGGGCACACTGAAGTCTTTCATCCAGTGCCAGGCTCAGGGTGTGCCCCCCTGTGCAGACAAGCCCCACCACACTGACTCACCTACTCCTCACAGGGTGAGCAAACAGACTCTCCGTCCTTCCTCCCATCCCCCCCAACACCACACACACACACACACACAGTCCAGTTTCAACACCCCTAAGCTGGCCTGCACTTCAAATGAAGATATACAATCCTGTTTGGCACCACAAACACAGTGGAGGGAGAAATGCATCCTCTAACTGAACAAACAAAGAGACATTCTGTGAACTGCAGCAGCTAAACAGTTTCTATCTTTACACAGTTTTATATTTCTCGGCCAGACATGCCAACTTCAGAAACACTGTGATCCTTATTCCTACACAATGACACCATATTGTCAGACTTACAGGGAATGTACTTGAGCGAGCGGAACACTTTGCGCTGCGGCGTCACCCTTTTGATGTAAGGGTGGTCCTCCAAGGTCAGCAGGCTGCTGGGCGAGGCTTGCCGGATGTGGACCAGCTCAAAGTCGCTCGGGAAGTCTGAAGCTGGGTTTTCTCTCGGAACAATGTGCCACTCCAGTGAGCCGTCCCCAGCACTCCGCAAGGCGCTGCTGATGTACAGGCTGCGAGCTTTGGCTGAGAAATACCCTGTAAAAGCTACTATGTACTCTGGAAAGACACAAAGAGAAAAACACTGTAAAGAACAGATGGAATAGGAGACGTGCAAATAAAATGTTTATTTCTGTGAGAAATATTTTATGGGACTATCTGTGGAATAAAGCAAGTGAATAGATGGCGTTCATTCTGATACGTGCCACATATTAAGTACCTTTTTAACTGTTATGAACTTTGCTGCCAGATATTGATACAGGACATAGACCAGTTCTGGTCCACTTGCGTATTACACCTACAGGAACTTTTATGTTACTGTTTACATTTCCAAAAAAGGTTGGGATATTTTCCAAAATGCAATAAAACAAATGTTTGATATGTTAATTCATGTGACCCTTTAACTGACAAAAGCACAAAGAGTTACAATTGTTTTACTGGCCAACTTCATTGCATTTTTTAAGTATACTCAAGTTTAAAATTTGATGGCTGCAACACACTCAAAAGTTGGGACAGAGGCATGTTTAATATTGTGTTCCATCACATTTTCTTTTAAAAACACTTTGTTTCGAAATTGAGGATACTCACTGTAATTTTGCAGTTGGAAATTTTGTCCAGTCTTGCTTGATTTAACACTTCAGGTGGACAGCAGTTTGTGGCTGCTGTTGTCCAATTCTCCATACAATTTTAATGGGAGACAGATCTGAAGTGGCAGCAGGCCAGTAAAGCACACACACTGTGTGTCACACTGTTGTAGCCCATACAGAATGGGATGTGGCATTGTCTTGCTGAAATAAGTATGGATGTCCCAGGAAGAGACTGGCTTCTATATCTTTCACTGAAAATAATCGGATGGTAGTTTTCATCTTTGACACGGAGAACGCAACGCCAACTATTTCCAAAAACAAAACTTAAATACGGACTCATCTGACCACAGCACACAGTTCCACAGTTTTTCAGGCCATCTGAGATGAGCTCGAGCCCAGAGAAGTTGGTGGCATTTCTGCATCAAGCTGATGTGTGGCTTCCTAATTGCATAATACGGTTTCAAGTTGCCTTTCTGGATGCAGTGATGGCTTGTACTAAGTGACAATGCTTTACTGAAGTAATCCTCAGCCCAGGTGGCTATATCTTCCACAGAAGCAGGATCTTAGGCAATATCACCTGAGGGTTTAAAGATTACATGCATTCAGGGGTTTCTGACCTTGCCCTTTATGCACCAAGAGCTCTTAGAATTCCCTGAATCTTTCCCCAGTATTGTGTACTCTAGATCAGTGGTTCTAAAATGGGGGTATGCGTAGCTCTGGGGTACTTGAAGGCACCCCAGGGGATTAGCACTGTGATACAGATGCTCAGTTAGATATAAATAAATACAAATACGAAAGGCAGAAAATGATGATTAAAATAAATAAACAAACATGTCTGTATGATTAACAATATGTAACATAAAGAACTCCAAAGGTCCTTATAATCCCAAAAGAGGGCACTTTACGTTGATAATTATTATGCGCACAAATCTTTATTCACAAGTTACATATTTCTTTGTTCAATTTTTTTGTTTTATATATATATATAGTTAAAAAAAGAGACCACTATAGATGAGCAATGTTTTGCACAGTTATAAAGTTTAGCAAATCAGACACTGATGCTACAGTGCTGTGTTTTACGTCTTTTTTTCAACCAAAAACACTTTTCTCGGGTTAGGGGGTACATGACTGAAAAAATGTTGAGAACCACTGCTCTAGATGTTGAAAGACCTAAATTCTCCCCAGTCTTACACTGAAACATGTTCTTTTTGAACTGACTTGAATATTTTGTCAGGTAAATAGAGATTCATGTGAATTCCTATTTGACACATTTTTGTTTATTGCATTTTAGAAATTATCCCCACTTTTCTGGAAATGAGGTTTGTAGAACATATCAACACACCAATAAAATTACCATATGTTATTTGTTTAACTGGGGCACAGACAACATCTTAGAAACAATAAATTTTAGTTTTACAACAGGTTCCAGCTGTGCTTTACTACTCCTTACCCAAGTGCAATATAATAACTGCAAGGAGTTTTGGCACAGCTAAGTCGGAGATAACATTTTTTTCTATAACTATAAAAATTCTTTTCCATTTAATTAGGACATACTATTTCAAATTTCCTGACTTCTCTATATAAGAACTAGTTTGAATATGTTTCTTATGGTCAATAAATCCCAAAAAAACACTAAAATAAAGACTTGATCCAACTAACAAGTTTATCTTAAATCTGAGTTTATTTAAAAACCCAGCACTAAGCTACATCATTACACTAGGAGACATGTTCCTTCATTATGAAAAATAAAACATGTTCACTTTAATTCTATTTAAGCACAGCGGAACAGACTAATAATAGAAATCCTTTTCAGACTTCTGGAAAGCAAAAAGTGTGAAAATAATGAATGAACATGTCACCAGGTGCAATGGTGTGGCTCAGATGTGATTTTAATAGGCTTTGGATACACAGACAATACTTCTTTGTAGGACTGGCTCATTGGAATAGAAAAAATAAATTGAATAACAGAGTTAAGAAAACTTTCCTGACAGCCCGTTTGTTTAAATACCTGTTTCCACAAAATGAAACCATACCAACCAGGACAGTTTCTTACCATGTTCCACCACTTTGGTGGAGAACTCCAGTTTGATGGTTAACTGGGAACAGTTGGAGCTAGATGAGGAGGGGAGGGACTCCATGTTGGGGATGTGGTCTGATTTAGATTTGGGCCCTCCCTCCTGCTCCATCCCCACCACAGGCAAGAAACCTGCAAGCAGCCCAAAAAGCATGGATGCCCACACAAAAAACCAGAGCATTTTGAGTTGTGGAGTAGCGCAAACCATAAGTTTGACTGTGCCCTTTAAAACTGTGGCAGCAGTTAACAGCTGGTTCAGAGTCAGCAGTTGTTGAGCATTTCAGGTCCACAGCTCCACAAATGAGTCCATAATGCAAATGGCCTGAGCAGCTAAATTGATTTCTTTCTGCGTTTTCTCTCCATGGTGGTGGTCCAGGGTGGCGGTTCAGCAGCACTGCCAGACTGGGAACACAGATGCCATGTTGATAACTAGAAGAAGCAGGCAACCATTAAAAGCTGTGGATGGCTGGGAGGAGCGCCGGAGCAGTGAAGAAGAAAGTCCTGCTGTCAGTCTGGCGTTGTTCTACAGACTCTTGTTTTTCCTAAGTAAAAAAAGAGAGGAAACAACAAAAAGATTAGTCAGAAGAAAGATTGTTGGCATTTAAATGGAAGTACAACATTAAACAACTAGAAAGCACTCAGAAAGAGCAACTTCTACCAGCACTGAGCAATGCAAAACTTCCTAGTGCATCAGCAACAATACAATACAAACCATCTGTTGAGATTAATGGGGAATTGATTTTGTGACCCAGCAAACTCATAGTCTGATATATGTAATCATGTGCCCATTAGTTTCACAGCTGTGGCTGTGCACCAATTTGCATTAGATGGCAGAAATGCAAGACTCCAGAGTGTACAGGAATACTGTCAGCGCGCAAAAAAATGATACTAAGAACCTTAAAAATTGAACTGACTTCATAATCAGCACATTTTTACATAAATTCACATTACGTTTAACAAAAGCAAAATACAGGATGTTTCAAAAAGATGGACCCAATTTCAAGGCTGTACATTTCTTAATAGCAACATGGGACAATTACACAAAATGTCTTTTAAAACTGTATGCCCCGCCCTTCCATTTGGTAAACATTTCAGTCACAGGCGGTTTGTGGTTGCAGAAAAACACTGATTTCAAATTGGGTCCATCTTTTTGAAAGATCCTGTATATGAAAAAACTTGTGAAGGTTCGTATTTTTACAAACTTTTGCTGGCTGAAGCCCCAGGAGCACATATGGCCAGTGGTCATCTGTATGAACATAAATTTGTTGGCTAAATGTTCAAAGTTAATGTGGTGATGACCTGAAAGATTTTTAAAACAGTTTACTTTTAATAGTTTACAATCAGTACATCATGAGCAATTACAAGATGGTAAATGCACTGCAACAGCAGCACAAAAGTCTCATTAAGTCAGCAATCTAAAATCATGTCAGTGAACAACAAACTTTAAGTTTGCTAATGTTCGCTGCAATTTTACTGCTTAAGGTCAACTATTCTTTAAAAGGATAACAGTGCCTCGCTTATAGCCAAGTAAAGTGTTTTTTTGTCGCTGTCATTTTAAGCATGTGCAGGTAACGTGTGCAACAAAACAACATTCCTCCAGCACCATGGTGCTACATACAGGACTAAGAAAAAATAGTCCAAACTTAGGTTGGGTGATTTGCTCCATAGTCCAATCGTCCCATCATCCCCTTTGTTATCGCCAGTAACCGACAGCATCGCCTGAGTAGCATGTACCCTTTAGGCTAGCAGTCATCCACCTTCCATAATGCATAGTGCGTGCCAAATGCAAAAAAACAAACTCAACAGGGTGGGCAAAAATGACACACACGGAGTGTCTCATTTCCAACATGAAGACACTTATACATGTTGACAGACAACATTAAATGATTTAGCTTCACCACAGTGGACAGATATCCGGTCCCCGGTAGCGTAGTGGTTTGCACATTTGCCTTTGGAGCAAAAGGTCCCTGGTTCGATTCCAGGTGGGGACACAAGCCCCTCTCACCATGGAGGGTTGCGTCAGGAAGAGGAGAAAAAAAAAAAAAAGGAAGGGCATCTGGCGAAAAACCTCGGTCAAATTACAAATGCGGATTAATCCGCTGTGGAGAATACAAGGGAGCAGCAGAAAGGTGGATAGATATCTGCTGAACAGCTACAATTGGAAAATGTCCTATATAATGTCTCATGTTGCCTTAGACATAAAGGTCTACTATATCTGTTGTCTGTGTAAAATGTCTAACCTGTCCTCCGCTCTTTACCTTACACTTCCCTGCACACAGCCAGTTTATTGTGACAAAAATTCCTGATGGGTGGGGAGTTACAGAGACAAGATAAAAAGCACCTGCAAATGCACAGTCGTGTTATGCTCTTATTCAACAGTCAGTTCTCCTCTTGTTTTTTGTCATTTGATGATAAGCACGGATTAATGTAACAGGTCCACAGTCACACACACTAACTTCAAAGGATGCCAAAGTCCAAGTATGAACTGTGTGCGTGCACCTCGGCATGCCCAGACACGTCTGTGTATGGAGATGTGACATGAAACTCTAGCCAGGCAGATTCCATTTATTATGAATTTCATAATAATGCCAATAATAATTTAATGCATCAGTGGGGAAATTTGCCAAAAATCACCTCGATTGATGAATTATTGCCATCACTTTGATTATCGCTGATCACTGAGATCATCATCAATTGACATAACTCTATGCTCTAAACATAGGGGAAAAAACTGTGAAATAAAAGGACATTCACCACTTTAAAACCGAGAAAAATAAAGATCGTGCCCACCCCATTCAGTAAGTTATGATTTATGAGTCAGACTTTCAGTTACTTCTTATGCTTGTGAGAATTAGCACTATGCAGCTCTCTCTACACATAGTCACTTTTTCCATAAGAGATTTACAATTTCTCTTTTTCAACAACTAGGGAAGTCATCTAATTTGATACTTCCATTAGCTTCTTCCACTTATCCAGTTTAGGATCAAAAGGCAAGGCTACTTATGGTCAATATAGAATTGTCATTTATTCAAACGCCTTTGCATATCTTTGGACTATGGGAGGAAGCTGGAGTACCCAGAGAGAATCCACACAAATACAAGGAGAACATGCAAACTCCGTGTGGATTCAAACCCAGATCCTCCTGCTGTGAGGCGAAAGTACTAGAATAGAATAGAATAGAACTTTATTGATCTCACAGTGAGGTGCAAGAAGTTCACACTTTAGTATAAATAAAAGTAAAAAATAAGGGCACATTTTGCACACATACTAACCACTATCCACTGTGTTGCCCAGAACAGATACCTTTCAATAACAAAATTCTGATGCAATGTGGTACTTCTATTTCGTTTTTGTTAGTATCGGCAGTACGATTTTGGAGGTACTTGACAACTTAAGTATGAGTCATGGGTATGTACCATGTACCAAGGCTGCAATTCTTCAAGGACTGATGGGGGCAGCATATGGCTACAAGTGCATTAGTCTATCCTAACATGCTGAAGAACAAGGACACCCACAAACACAGGAAAAGCTATATGTGGCACAGCAGAAATTACAAGAGAAGATGGCAACCAGTGCAGCTGCCGCCATAGCTTCGCTCTGCTTTCAATAAGAAAGGCAGCTGGGAGTCAGGTGTCAAAGTATTTTGCACTTGAGGCAAACAATGCTATTGTACTTTTGAGACTAAGGGAGGAACTACTTCCGCTTTAGCAAAGCACTTAGAGGCATCCAGATCTGTTCAAAGAATTCAAGGTTTCAATTCATATTAACCACATCCAAAGTAGGGCTGGGCAATAAGATGAGGACATCTATCGCAATACAACCTTTCTTGATAAGAATTTAAGACATGGTCAATATAGCGTGAACTCATGCCGTTTATGTTTTGACAGACAACACGAACAGTCAAACATAATGAGAATAGCACCACTCGAACCAATTGTGTTGTGGGCAAGAAGCTACAGCCATTTCATGTTTGGTTCAAACTCAACCTATCATGTGGCTGGAAAAAAAAAAAGAATTACAGCCATGTCAGGTTAGGCTGAGAAGAGGCGTAGCAGCCAGGACTCGTGCTAATGTTTGGGCTTCTGCAGCCACATCTCAGGAGAGGGAGTGAAGAGAGATAAAAGAGAAAATGACGACAGAAAACCTAAGCAACAGCGTTTCTGAAGGAGAGCCCGAGGCTCAAAAGATGATGACATTGTTGATAAAATGGGGCAGAAGAGTTTGGTGTGTGGAGATACTTTGGCTGTTTAAAGTCCAAGAGGAAGGAGAGAAGATGCACTGCAAACTTTGTCAAAAGCATCTTCCCACAAAGACGGTAATAATACTGATCTGTTTTAACGTCTGAAGCAGGGCCATCCTTTGGAGCACAATGTAAGACTTTACAGTCTCAGACCCAAAAAAATGCTGCTGGTCCCCCTGAAACAACTAGCGTGATACCTGCACAACAGCCAGACCACAAGGTCCACTTACTCCAGCTCCATGCCTTACAATAAAAACACATAGTGAGACCGCAAATACAACAGCCAACTTTCTTTTCTTAAAAAAAATAAATTAAATAATGCCAGTAAGCACTGTGAAAAATGTCAGATTTAAGCAGCTGATTTAAGTAACCCTCGCCATCAGTTCTCTCAGAGAGCCCAGCTATACACAGAGTGCAGAGAGACAGTCACATTACTGAACCATACGTGAGCCTCACTGCCCACTGCACTGACCAAGGCTGGAATTTGAAAAGCAAATGTCTTTAAACTGCAGCCTTTCCTGCAGACCAAACAGATGAAGTCATGACTTCAGGATGAAAGAGCTTCTGTCAATCCTGAGGACTGAATTTATACTGAGGATATAAACAGAATTTTTTTCTCCGTTTCTGCTTCTTTGTAAGTTTGTGTAAAATCAAACAGTTTTAAATGGTTGAGGATACAGTACAGAGGCAGACCAATTTTATAATAAATACTTTATTTACTTAGAACTGACCAAATAATTTGTTTTGTTTTCTCCTGTAAAACTTGAAAGCATGATCATTTTATTTTTAGATTTAAGATTTTTAGAGTTTTAGAATTAAGATTTCATTTTTGTTTTGTCTTTAATGTTCTCCTGTAAATCCTGAAAGCTTCTGGCTGCTCAGAATATATATATATATATATATATATATATATATATATATATATATATATATATATGTCTTTCAACAATCCACCTGTCATCAACAATAAGAAACAAATCTTTGGAATGGCCTTCTGGATCCCATGTTTAGGTATGCACATCGTATGTTCTCCTAGCAGTCATAACCATATTTAGTAGTTTAGTTTTTTTTAAGGGTTTTAGTCTGTTCATATGATGAGGGACTCACTAGAGAGGCCAAAATTATTGTTGGGTTATTTATCATGACAAAGTGCTTATGGTTTTAATTTCTAAGTTTTCCTCATGCAAGCTTGCCACCTTTCCTGCACAAACATATGAATGTACACACATGCATGCTTTGCTGCCCCTGCTACCACCACAAATAGGATCTAACACTGATTTACACCAACATGCACAACCATATTGTGTCCTTTAGTCCCAAATACATTTTCTTTGGGCCAATATAAACTCTGATATGATTTTAACATGTGGTGTAGCACATGGAGTTCCATCGGTATCCACTGTAACAGTGAAAATGAAAATAAGAATATTGATAAGTAGTGTCAGGTTCATATGAATTTTCTTGGAAATTGTTGTCCTTGTGTTCCTGCCCCAAAATTTCACAGAATCCTCGTTCTAGTTTGTTGTAGAAGCAAATTTTAATAAGATGCACCCTTAGAGCAGCAATAGAAGAGAGCGATATCTATTTAAATGCATGCTAAAATAAGCTGTATTATTGCATATGCAGTGATCTTATTAGGATGAACATTTGAGCGAGAAGCATGCATACTTTTGAACATAATACTGAATATTAATGTAGCATGTGCAAAGCATGAACACTAGTAGATCTACAAGTCTGTAGATATGTAATCATGCATAGTAAAGATATGTTTTATATGTATTTTGTCACTCTACAGCAGCACTGTACAGTGTATGGGCTCAAACAGCTTTAACTGTGGCTATCACAACACACTAATGGGTGTATTATTAATAGAAACAACAAGCATATGTTTCGAAAAAGTGTCCCCCTTTAACAGCAATGGACAAGAGAAATGAGAGTCACTACTGATCTGGATTTGGAGAAAAAAAGATTAGAAAAATATGTTTTTGGAAAAAAGCAAAAGAAGTATAATTTGTCTCCACATCTTCTGACTGCGATTCATGTGATGCCCTTGGTGGTAGTTCCCATGAGAGAGGATCCGGGGGAGCTGGGCTAATCAGATCGCTTCGTTCTAAATTAGACCTCCAGGGAATAAAATGCCCAAACAAACTGAAACATTAAGTGTGCTTCTCCGAACACAGAGAGACAAGAAAGATTTCCCCTACAGTGCTGCTGAGATTGGACTACCTCTTCTCCAGCTAGGGTCTCTCTTATCTTGTCCTGAAAATGTTTTTTGGTACATTTTTGTCCCCCCCCTGTAACCTGCTTCTTGTTTTCTAACTCCTTAAAACACAGTGTTGTCTTGTCAGGCACAAACAGGGCAGGTTCCCACAGCTCTGGAGGTCTGACAACAACAGCAGACTATCCAATCAGCTGTCACTCCACGCCTGATACCAGCAGCTTTCCTCCCTGCCACTGAGCACAGAGGGAGCCAGCAGCGCCGCTATCTAGCATCCCTACTTAGGCAAAAAGGTGTAATTAGCTGCTACAAATTGCAGGATCCTCTTTCTAATTATGTATGAATTTTTGCTCCTTAAAAAGGCTTACATATTAAAGAGGAAACTTGCCGTTTTAATGAATATATTAATGATGTCCAAAAGTTACTTGTTAAAATTTATGCAGAACTTTGCTAAATATCTTTGCCGTGTTAATCACAAGGGACAACATGCAGTTTGAATGAGATGTACTGATGAGAGTAAGGTGGGTCTCTGCAGTGCCAGCGACCTTCAAAGACAGGATAAACTAACAAGGCGAGCTCATGAGCAGCATTATCTAATGTGGATAAATTAAACATAACCTTTGGCACTGAGCTTAATCTGTTGATTTTTCTGTACTTTCGCAGCACTGCCGTCACTCTTTTGGTGCATGCGGAAACCATTAATTATGTGCTGGGTTACATAAGAGAGAGCAACGTTCAAATACTGTCGTGAGCGGTAATATGCAAGCTTGTAATGACTCGTGTACTTCTTGAAACATCCTGTTTCAAATGCCTCTCATGGCCTTGAGTCCTCGCTAAGTAGTGGGCAGAAGAAAGAAAGCAGACATCATTCACAGCTGAACACAGAACTCATCTCGATGCAGACATTCCAGTCTGTCTTGTTGTTACAGTCATCATGGGCTTCTTCATGCATTAATAAAGTTTTTGGTGTTGCCAGGTGAACTACACTTATTATATTTGTCCTTTCCTCAAAGTTACATCATTAATTCTAAAACCTGAGCCCCTTCTTATTCTGTCGGCATCAAACGCTGCCGTTTCGCCAGAGCTGCTGATGCTTCAGAGATGTGTACAAAGTGTCCTTTGGTAATGATGTTTTGACACCTTGGTTCATAGCAATATTGAGACAGGCCTCATTCCCAACTTGTCGAATACGTAAGGATGCTTGTTTAGTACTCATTGGAATTGTGTTTAAGTGTACACAGTACACAGAACTGGCCTTTATTTTTTCAAACTTTAATGAAAGTCAAACTAAGGACAAGGTGTTCAGACCCAGCGATGTCTGTGTTGTCCCTCTTCAAACTGGAAAGTGATTTTAAACTAGATAAATGGATGAATTCAGTTGTTAAAGCTAGTTTTTATCCATTGAGCCTTTTATCCAAGGTCATATCTGTTTTATTCTTTAATATTTTTGAAGTCTTTTTCATGTTTTTGTTACAACTTGTTTAGACTACTGCAATGCACTTCGTGTTGCTCTTGGCCGTGCCTCACTTGCACTAGCAGTTTGTCCAAAATGGTACTGCTTGTCTTTTATGAGGTACTGGCAAACAAAAGCTCATTATCCCTATTCTGGCCTCCCAGTTTATTTCAGGATCCATTTTAAGATTTTTTTAAAAAACTTTTAATGTTCTACACCTACTGTATACAGCTGGTCCCTGAGATCTATGGACCAGCTGCTCCTGCTTGCTGAAAACCAAGGGTGACCAAGCCTTTTCAGATTCAACCCTCTGGACTCTGGAATGAGCACCCCCTTTTTGTGTGTTTTAAAAACTCATTAAAACTCAAGTTTATTTCTTGTCTTTTAAAGCAGAATGAGAGTGATTTGTTCTTACCTTGTGTTTTTTTTATTTTGTTTATTGTTGTTCCAATTGTTTATGTTTCTTTTCTTAATCTTGAGCTGTTTTTAAAGTGCTGTCTAAATAAAGCTGGGTTGGACTTTATTGGGTTGGATCATTTTTCAGTGCTGTGAAGGCCTGTTTTAAGCCAAACTTTTGGTTTGTCATTAATCTAACCTACTGATTTTATTGTTCAAATGTAAAAAAGTAGGAATACAACGAGTGAAAGCAAAAATAAAAAGCCAAATACAAAAAGCAAAACATAAAGCTCCCAAAACAGGACAGAAATCATTGTCCCCTGACTGAGGAACTTAGGATTTATGCCACCACTTATCTTCCTGCCTCCTTAGGCAGACTTTTCCACTCTTTAAAATAGGAGCTTTATCTCTCAGAGTCCAATATTGCTGCTCCTGGCATCAAAGCACTAATGTAAAAGGACACCTATTGCTGTGATACCTGAAGTTTCTGATAAAACAGCATTTTTGATACCTTGTGCTGAGAAAGTGTTTAAAGCCTTGAGTTTTGCACATTAGCATGTACATGTCCATTGTCTACATGTGTTTTATTGAGCTGGAGAAGAAATTCAACAGTGTGCCTCGGGGTCAATCGGGGTGTCTTGTGGGGGATGCTTCAGGATTATGGAGGATTGGGCCCGTTGTTCGGGGCTTTTCTGTCCCTGTAACCATAGTGAGAGCTAGGATCACATTAGCAGCCATAACTCAAACTCATTTTCGGTGGGTGTTGGTCTTCTGTTCAGAATTTTTTTTTGGACAGAAGTACTGGTACAGTTGAGGGGTGAAGGTTGTCAGGTTGAGTGGTCTCAGTATCCCATCTCTGCTCTTCGCAGATGATGTGGCTCTGTTGGCTTGACTGAACGATGGCCTCTAGCATGCACTGGGGCGGTTTGCAGCCAAGAGTGAAGCAGTTCCAAGTCTGAGGCCACGGTTCTCAGCCAGAAAAGGGTGGGATGCCCATTCTAGGTTGAGAATGAGTTGTTGCTTCAAGTGGAGGAGTTCACGGGGTCTTGTTCACAAGTAAAGGGAAGGAGGGGGCTGAAGATTGACAGATGGAGTGGTTCAGTGTCTGCAGTGATGTAGATGCTATATTGGTCTAACATGGTGAATGAGAGCTGAATGTGAAAGCAAAGCTGTTAATCTGCATTCCTACTCTCACCTATGGCTCTGGACAATGACTGAAAGAATACAAACAGAAATGAGATTCCTCCTAAGAGTGTTTGAGCTCTCCCTTAGGGAGCTCAGAGTTGAGCCACTGCCCCTGCACTTCAAAAGAAGCTAGCTGAGGTGGCTCAGTCATCTGACCAGGATGCTACCAAAAGCCTCCTAGGTGAGCTGTTTTAGGCATGTCCAGCTAAGAGGAGGCTCACTGGAAAGATTATGTCTCTGAGCTGGCTTGGGAATGCCTCAGCATCCCCCCCAGAAGAGCTGGAGGAGGTGGCCAGGGTTAGGAAGGATGTCTGCTTAGATTGCTGTCTCCCCAACCCAGACCAGGATAAGTGGCAGAAAATAGATGGATGTATGCATCTGTAAACTAATATAGCTCTTACTGCAGTGTTCTCCCAAACTGATTTCAGTTCCATAGTTTCATGGCTATGCTATAACTGATTTAGAACTAGACTGTTTAGTA
>VUQH01045593.1:0-11115 GCA_015106775.1 Etroplus canarensis | reverse complement strand
AGTGAGACCTGCTATGATGTATGGTTTGGAGACGGTGGCACTGACAAAAAGACAGGAAGCAGAGCTGGAGGTGGCAGAATTGAAGATGTTGAGATTTTCCCTGGGAGTGAGCAGGATGGACAGGATTAGAAATGAGTACATCAGAGGGACAGCTCATGTTGAGAAGCTTGGAGACAAAGTCAGAGAGGCAAGGCTGAGATGGTTTGGACATGTTCAGAGGAGGGATAGCGGATATATTGGACAAAGGATGTTGAAGATGGAGCTTCCAGGCAGGAGGAGAAGAGAAGATTCATGGATGTAGTGAAGGAGGACATGCAGAGGGTTGGTGTGAGGGAAGAGGATGCAAGGGATAGGATGAGATGGAGGCAGATGATTCGCTGTGGCGACCCCTAACGGGAGCAGCCGAAAGAAGAAGAAGAAGAAGAAGAAGAAGAAGAAGAAGTGCCTCAGCATTTGGCGGCCCAGCTTCAGCTTCAGGGACGAAGAGGTGTGGCTCCATAATTTTTTCCATTATAACAAAGCTAAAAATGTGCAAAAACAGAAGCAATTAAAAATATGATTACTGAGAGGAAAGCAAATAGAGACAATGGATTCAATAATAAACTGAGAAAAGGTAAAAAGCTTAAACTTTGAAAATGTGTGATGGAAACACTGATTTCCATCCTTTTAGGGCCCCTGGTCCTCTTGATCTGATCTTGCTGGTTTCTCTCTTTCTTTTCTCTTTTGTTTTCTCTCTCTCCTCTCTCGCCATCTGGGGTGGGTCTAATTACTATGTGTTTGGTTTCAGGTACTGGTGTGGGTGGAGTGTGTTGGTGTAGCTGCTCCCCATCTCTCAGCATCCAGGCCATTTAAGCTGAGCAGCCTCACATTTAGCTACAGGACCTGTAGTGAGCTAGGCCAACAGTCTGTTTCTGCTTTATGGTACAGAGGAAGACTCCATCAAGCCAATCCATCTTGTGGAAGATGCTGCAGGAAGCAGGGGGAAAAACTGACAGTTAGATTGCCTAAGGTCTGCCAGGCTGTAATTGTTGCAAAAGATAGGTTTTTTTAATTGAGTTTTTAAATTTATTTATTGATGAACACAAAGTTTAAAGAACACACATTCATTCCATTAAAATCAATACTTCTTTGACAATGTCCGCATGTCCTGTTCATTTGCTGTATTCCTATTCAGACTAATTTAATGTGTTTCCATGGAAAACAAAAGAATTTACAAGTGATCCCAAGCTTTTGAGTGGTAGCGAAGGTAATCAATGGGTTAAACACCCCTTGCTACATTTTGTTTTCTTAAATTTAAAATATAAATTCAAGTAAAACTCAAACTGCATCTATAAAGAAAACATGGACACAAACCTTTATAGCAAAGTCATGTGCTGATTATTGTCTGTCTCAGTTGCTTTGGCACATTTTTGGCAACATTATTAAAGTCTCAGGACTGAAGATGGTTCTCCTAAAACAGCTCATTCTGTACATGCAGCAAAACTCCATACTTAAGGGATAACTTGCCTCCAGATGTTGCTTCCAACAAATTCCTGTGCTTGTTAGGTTAATTGGGGTTTCTAGTTTGGTATTTGGTGTTAATGCAAGGCAGATAAAGCACTCAGCACTGTATCAATATGTGTGAAAAGGCATGACTTGTAGTGTTAATTGTTTTGAGTGGCCAGTAAGACTAAAAAAGTGCTACATAAATGCCAGTCCCTTCCAAATTGTTCACAAGCTTTTGTTAATATTGCAAAACAGAAGACCCGTTCTCCTTCTTTATCATTAGGTTTAGCACATCTACAGTATGGAGAATAACTGAACATCACTGTCATTAGTTGTACATATCTTTGTGATCAAGACATGTAGTGAAGGAGGACATGCAGAGGGTTGGTGTGAGGGAAGAGGATGCAAGGGATAGGATGAGATGGAGGCAGATGATCTGCTGTGGCGACCCCTAACGGGAGCAGCTGAAAGAAGAAGAAGAAGAAGATCTCTGTGATCAAGACAGATTATAATTTATCTTAGTTGAGTAATTTTACTCAGTAAAATATATTAAAGCTATTATATAATTAAGTCATCATCCCACACAGCATGCTGTCAGGCCCACAGGTGTAAAGGTGTTCAGTCCTACTTCCTACTCCCTGCTGTGTTGCCTCATTGGAGTCTAATCCCCAAACAATTCATTACTCAAACTACAGTGTGTAGTCAATAAATCATATTAAGATTTTTCAAATGACCTCTCCACATTGACATGATGTTTAAGTTCTTGTGTAAATCTGCTTTTCGCACAATATATCTGCACAAAAGGGCTGCACGTGGGCCGGAAAATTATGCTTAGTATTTTCAGAGGAGTAAACGGTCAACAAGGAACAGACACACCATTATGTCGTAAAGGAGGACATTCGGTACTCTAGTGATCCCCAGCAATGCACAGTTTTTACTGCAACAAGCAATTAGATGATTATCTGTATGTTATAATTCACTTATTTACTCTGTTGGTTTGTGACATATAAAAAAAACCTCATGAATTTATATTGTATCATTGTATCATGGCTGATACAGACAATAGCAATTACACACTTATGACACTGGCACGTTTTATACTCTACATTGCAATTTTGTTAAAGCTCCTGGTGTCTCAAATGTATGCTGAAGTTGTCCATTGGGGTTGGTGCCATGATGCAGCCTTGCCTCCAGACTATTCACATATGGTTGTTTGGGCATGACCCTACATGAATGACTTATTGATAAGGCCTTTTGTGGGTTATCTTTAGTGTTTTGCTGCCAGCTGTTTTTCAGCACTTCAAACATTTTTGGATAAATGTAGCAAAGCATTTGAGAAAAACTGTAATGTACCAGATTATTGTTTTCTAACAATAAGTGGCTGCTATGTTTTTAAATAAATGCTCTTCAAATGCTGGGAGCACATTAGTTTAGCTTCTACTTTGTAAAGCAAAAGCTCTCACATTTGCATGTAATGGGAACAGCAAAAATATTTTCTTACACTGGTCACACAACACAATTCAGTTAGAAAAAAAAGAAAAGGTGCTGCAAAGATTTAAAACATTTGGACCATCAATACCATTTACCACATGCAATAGTGAACTGAAGTAACAAAAGAGGCATTGGAATCACTATGCTTTCTGTAATTCCTAATGCCCTTCCTTATGTGATGAGTGAGAACCGCCATGTATCCCACAACCATCCTCTGCACTTTTCTGCACAGACAAATTTGCACAATGGTGAAGTGGGCACATACCCTGGAGTTAATGAATTAAGGATATACAGTGACTTGCAAAAATATTCACCACCCTTGGCATTTTTCCTATTTGTTTGTGTTAAAACTTGTAAGTTAAACTGATTAATTTATTTTCTTTTTATTTTATGTAATGGACCTACACAAAACAGTAAAAATTGGTGATGTGAAATAAAAAAAAAAAATTCAAAAACATTTAAATAAATAAACAAAAGTCAGTACTTTATAGAGCCATCTTTTGCAGCAACTACAGCTGCAAGTCTCTTAGTGTATGTCTCTATGAGTTTGGCACATCTAGCCACTGGGATTTTTGCCCATTCTTCAAAGCAAAACTGCTCCAGCTCCTTCAGGTTGGATGGGTTCAGTCGAATCAATCATTAAGAAATGGAAGGAGTATGGCACTTGTCTAAATCTGCCTAGAACTGGCCATCCTCACAAACTGAGTGACCAGGCATGAAGAAGACTGGTGAGGGAGGCCACCAAGACACCTACTGTCTCAAATCTTTCATGTTCTTCTAGTGAAGCCATTCTCTTGTTAATTCTGATGTATGTTTGGGGTCGTTGTCATGCTAAAAGATGAAATTCTTCTTCAGCTTCAGCTTTCTAGCAGACACATGAAGGTTTTGGGCCAAAACTGACTGGTATTTTGAACTATTCATATGTCCCTCCCCCTTGACTAAAGCCCCAGTTCCAGCTAAAGCAAAACAAGCCTGAAGCATGATGCTCCCACCACCATGCTTCACTGTGGCTATGGTGCTCTTCTATTGTTGCACAGTTTGTTTGTTTTTTACACCAAACATATCTTTCGGAATTGTGCCAACCTTGGTTTCATCAGACCATAACAGTTTCCCACATGGTTTTTGGAGGCCTGATATATTTATTTGCAAAGTCTTGTTGGGCCTGGGTGCTTTTCTTTGTGAGAAAAGGCTTCCGTCTTGTGACCCTACCCTACAGCCCAGATTTAAGGAAAATACAGGAGATTGCTGTCAGATGTGCCATACAACTTGTCAGGAATTCCTGCAGCTCCTTCAGTAATACTGTAGGCTGACCAGTTTTAGTCTCGCCTTTTCATCAATTCTGGAGGGACGTCCAGTTCTCGTAAACATCACTTTGGTTCCCTATTTTCTGCCAATGTGGAGAGCGCCAATTCACAACAAAAGTCACCTCAAGGCACTTTATACTGTAAGGTAAAGATACTACAGCGTCAAAGAGAAAACCCGAACAATCAGACAATCCTCTATGAGCAAGCACTCTGCAACTGTTGGAAGGAAAAACTCCCTTTTAACAGGAAGAGACCTCTGGCAGAACCAGGCTCAGGGAGGGGCAGCCATCTGTCTCGACTGGTTGGGGGTGAGGGGAGCTCTCTGTGAACCATGGCTTTTGCTGTAGGATGTAACTGGGTAATTGACAGGAAAATTCTTCTATTTGGGGTCAATAAGAATCATTTTAATTGACCTATAACCCATTAAATTAAATCTACAGGTTATATTTCACATTAAAGATGGAAAACATTTTGAAATAATTTATTCTATTTTTTCACATCAGAAAAACCTGGTATTTTAATAGGGGTGTGTTTACTTTCTAGATCCATTGTTATTAATGAAACCAAACTAAACACACATAGCATTATCTTTGTACCCCCTTGCTTTTATAGAAGTAAAATTGACAGGGCAACAATGTTGAATTGCTGAAAAACGGACCACTATTGTGGGATCAGCTCCTCTTAGAGTTGAAGGGCCGTGATACTTGTCAGTCCATAAGAGACCTAATAGTGAGTGAAGCTCATAGGTACCCTATAATCTTGGAAGGGGTTCTAAAATATTGTGCTCACTGAAAAAAGTAGCAAAACTTAAATAGTCAAATTCATATGTGTTCATTCGCCCTTTGCACCCCTTTTTTCACTGTGTGCATTCCCACTTGGCCCACAGCTCTTGCATCTGGATGACATGACATAAATAAAACTGAGTAGGTTCTTGGAAGGTTTTACAATTATAAAACCAAGTTTCCTTATTGTCTTATTTTGTGTATTTTGCCGGAGCTGTAAGAACAGGAGAATAATTACATTTGCCAAATCCTGTGTCTTGTCTCCAAATTATTCACATTGTGCAGTGTAATTAACACTAAAGACCCGCAGGGCTTCACTGAAGCTTTAGACGTCTTAATTATTAACATAAAATGGTACAAAATGACAAAGCCAGCAGTCTTAATGTTTTTCGTGATGTTTAAGTGAGGTGACTGGTAACAGAAGAGGGGGACTCATGCTAGAACTTAGTGTCTCAAAAAGCTCCCTAACAGCTACAGCACAGCAGAGATGCCTCATTGTTTATTGTAATCAGGTCAAGGTAGTTTGCATAGTAGAATCCTTTACTGGCCCAAGTCTGGTGAAAGAACTCAGGTCAGGACAGGAGTAATGAGTGTTGGCAGAGGGGTAGTGTATTCCTGGCCGGTTCTGTGATGAGTGCTGGCATGTATCTGTCCACACTGGGAGGCTGAGACCAGGTGGCTTCCCTGGGAACCCAACACTGATTTCAAGGGCAAACAGCTGGAGTGTGGTCTAATTGAATTCCGGGCTGATTAGAAGGCAACCCATTTCTGCGTCAAACCCCAGGTAGGAATGTGCTCATGCATTAGTCTGCTGTTTTACTGCGAGGGGGCCTAAATGACACAAATGCTGTACATGCAGCATTTATGGACTGCAGTTCCATAAATAACTTGCCAGTAAGTAAAAACTCAAATCAAATGCAGGACTTGCTACAGGTTTGTGTCCTTTCTTTCAATGTCTAGCAGTTTTCATGTGGAAGAGAAACCCTGACATGAATTTCTGGCAAATTTAAATCGCCATGTGGGATTTATGCTTGCTGTGCGAAAACATTTTTACTTGTGTCCCCAAGGCATCTGGATCTACATGTGGTAGAGGTGTGCCTTGCAATCTGCAATAGTGTCATTCTTTATACATGATTGGGGTGGGGGGGATTTCATGTGGGTCCAAATTAGTGCAGTAAAATGAAAGCAAAAAGGATTTTCAAAAACTCCAAAAAATGGAAAAAAAAAGACCAGAAGGGCATACATCTGTATTGTCCCCCTGTATTGGTAAGTACAGCGCTTAATAAATTTATTAGCCCACCACCCAGTGTAACGTTTATGCCACAGCTGCCCTAAATTAACAGCATTGGCAATTAACAAAACCATTATTTATGTTTCTGTAATCGTTAATACACCAGTATGTAGAAGCTCTTTAAGCAAAATTATATATTAATGCTAAAATATAATTAGTGTTATCCATGATTTTTCAAAATTTACTGTTTTACCAAAAAACAGAAAAAAATAGGAACGCATTTAATTATTCCTTGATTAAGATGTCAAATTATAGTTAATTACTTGCATTCCTGAACAGAAAAATTGGATTTAGTGGTTGAATGTTATGCCTGATTAAATACTGACTTCTCAGAGAAGCCAAGTGAGCTGGCTCAAATATGGGCATAAAAAGGTGAATTCAATTAGAAATTCATCATTCTTGAAAAGGAAAGCGTCTGCATTAAAGTACTTCATGATGCGGCATGGCCTTTCTCCTTTTTATGACAGGCGGTCTCAAAAATTTAGGGTATGTCTCCATGAGTTTGGCACATCCAGCCACTGGGATTTTTGCCCATTCTTCAAAGCAAAACTGCTCCAGCTCCTTCAGGTTGGACGGGTTCTGCTGGTGTACAGCAATATTTAAGTCATGCCACAAAGTCTCAGTTAGATTGGGGTCTGGGCTTTGACTAGGCCATTCCAACACACTAACATGTTTCCCATTAAACCACTCCATTGTTGCTTTAGTAGCATGCTTAGAGCCATTGTTCTGCTAGAAGGTGAAATTCTGTCCCAGTCCCAAATCCTTGAAGGACTCAAACAGGCTTTCCTCAAGAATTTCCCTGTATTTAGCACCATCCATCATTTCTACAGTTCTAACCAGCTTCCCAGTCCCTGCTCACGAAAAATATCCCCACGGCACGATGCTGCCACCACCATGCTTCATTGTGGGGATGGCGTTATTAGGGTGATGAGAGGTTGGCACCAGACACAACATTTTCTTTGAGGCCAATTTTCATTTTTTCAATTTTAGTCTTATCTGACTAGAGGGCCCTTCTTCCATATGTTTGGAGAGTTCAACAGATGCCTTTTGGTAACCTATTTCTTATTCATGGTGCATTATTTTTTTTCTCTAAGCAATGTCTTTTTTCTGGCAACTCTTCCGTAAAGCCTCTGTAGAATGCATGCCTTATACTGGTCCTATGGACAGACACAGCAGTCTCCACTGTGGAGCTTTCAGCTCCTTCAGGGTTACCTTTGGTCCCCCATACATATATTACATGTCAGAAAGAGGCGATATCCTTAATTTTGTCATCAGTCATACAGCTCTGTCATTTCCCATCATAAGGAAAGTTCCCCCTTTATAACCACTGTACAGCTGTTATAAGTCATCCATTTGGATTCCTACCATGGCTCAAATTTAAGAGTGTGGCAGCTATAACTGACATATCATGTCCTATCACCCACTAATGCAAGCAACTGAACTCAACCTTTGGACCCTGTTTGTGTTGTTAGTATCTAACCCCAATTCTAAAAAATGTTTGGATGCTCATAACCCAATATTTTATTTAAAAAAAAATAACACAGAAACTTACCAACTGTTGAAAGTGAGGCTTTTCACTATTTCATGAAAAAATACTAGTTCATCTTGAATTTGAAACACATCTCAAAAAAGTTGGGACAAGGGCAACAACAAGGCTGGAAAAGTAAGTGGTACTTAAAAGAAACAGCTGTTTTATCCACTGTGGTGTTCTTCTGTGTCATGCTCATCTCCTCATCTTCTGTTACTGCCACAAATCGCAGTCTTTGATTCATCACCACATGCGACTCTTTTCATTAGCCACTATGGGATGATATGTCTTACCCAACCCAAAGTGTTTCACCAAGATGGTCTCCTTCTTATATCTGTGTCTAATATTCTAGTCTGGTCATCTGTCTGTTCTATGCAGGCTGTATTTCTGTTTCACAGGGAACAAAGCTTGATGTATGAATGTAGCAAACTGGCCAACTCACACAGGATTTAATTCAAGCACAACAGTGTCCTGTGAAACAAGAAGGAAGATGTCACTTGGGAAAACTTACTTATCAAACTCTTCTAACATTTGCATGGTGGGGTCAGTGCTGCAAATGAGTCCACTCTACACCACTTGTTCAAGAGACGAAACTGCTGCTAGTGAAAAACCTCTTCTAAAAATTCAATAGTGTAATGCACAGTAATGATATTGTTTAACTCAAGCATACAGCAGGGGCCGTCCATGCCATCCATTGTTAGACATATGATAGGACAGTGATAGCTGATTGAACATTACATCTTCTGTCTGGGTACTCCAGCTTCAGCGCTGCATGAAAACCAGGGGAAAGCTCCATTAACCTGGGGAGATCTTGATCCTCATAGTTACTTTTTAGCCTGAGACCTGATAATATTGCATGATGTTCCTTTCCGGACAGATCGTCTTTCATGAACTAAAAGCAGAAATTGGCCTTGTACCCAATTAGGTTTGACCTTTATTCTGGAGGAGAGAACAGTCCAATCTCAGGTCTCAGGCTAATTACCTGATGGGGTATCAGACAGTTCTGACAGGCACTAAATGCAGTTTTACTTTGAACACTTTATTAAGGAGATGTCAGGAAACAAAAGCTAATAAGTCGGAGGTGTGTGAGCTGATTGTTCATTTGCGTTACACTGATGATGTGACAGACCCATCATTCTTTAAGCCCCACAGACACTAACTTCCTTATTGAATTCCTCTCACAATCTTAGTTGAGTCAGTCATCATTTTGCCTCTACAAGTATCTGCAAAGAAAATTACAGATGGACGGTGTGAGCAAAGAAAACGACAACAAATATGGTCACCTGTGCGACTATGTTTTAATCTGCTACGTTGCCCTGTGGAACCCACAACATCTGTTTCCCATCTGTCCTGCCTGAAGTGGGATCCCTCAGATGTTAAGTTTCTTCAACATTTCTTTTCTTCTTAAAGTTGTTTTTGTTAGAAGATTTTCCTTTAATGAGAAACAGAAGGGAATCGTGTACAGATCATAAACCTCTCAATGCAAATTTGTTATTGCCTCAAAGGTCATACTGTGATGTACAATTAAAAAGTACTTGAAGAATCAGCTGGAGGAACATGTTGCAACTATTAAAGTTTACCTGCAACAGGTATGTGTTGAGTGATTGGGTATAAAAAGAGCACCTTAGAGAGGCAAAGTCTCTCAGAGGTAAAGATGAGCAGAGGTTCAGCAATATGCCAGAATCTGCGCCTATAACTCGTGTCAGAATAATGTTCCTTGATGTAAAATTATTATGACTATTCCATCATCTACACTATGCAATATCATCAAAAGATCCCAAGAATCTGGAGACATCTCTGTAAGCAAGGGACTTGGCTGAAAACCAATAATGGATGCTGGTGATCTTCAGGCCTTCAGACAGCACTGCATTACCATCAGACATGATTCTGTCATGGAAATCACTGCATGGCCTCAAGAAACACTCCCACAAATCACTATCCACTAATGTACGCTAAAGCTCTATCATGCAAAGAACAAGCCATATGTGAACATGATCGAGAAAAGGCATCATCTTTTCTGAGGCAAAGCTGGAAAACTGTGGTCAGACAAGTTGGACGATCTTTTTGGAAATCATGGACACCACGTCCTCAAGACTAAAGACAAGAGAGCCCATCTGGCTTGTTATCAGCACACAGTTCTAAAACCTGCATCTCTGATGGTATGAAGGTGTATTAGCTCCTATGGTACTAGCAACTTGCACATCTGGAAAGGTACCATCAATGCTGAAAGGTATATACAAGTTTTAGATCAACAAATGCTCCCCTCCAGATGTAGTATTTTTAAGGTAAGGTCTTGCATATTTCAGCAAGACAGTGCTAAACCACATAATGATTTGCATTGCATTGCAGTGTGTGTGTTTTTATATATATACATACATTAAACAGTGTCCCAAACTTTTTGAAAATGAGATTGTATAACTTGTTGCAGCAAAGGAGCAGACTATTGTTTTGTCTTGGAAGCAAAACAAAACATAGACATTGACAAGGTTAATGAATGTTGCACAGCAGTGAAACATTATTGCTTGTGTTTAAAGTTTTGCAACCATTCGGCACATGATGATGTCCTGGTTTAGCTTGGATATTTCATAAACACAGTTGTTATTGTCATAATTGGTCCTTGAATCACCATTCAAACTACCAGTTGTGTTAATATGTGTGTACATGAAATTAGAAACAGCTGACATATTGAGTTTTATCCTTCAAACAGCTGACATTTGTTTTTTTTACTGAGTGCAACATCAGACCCATTCTCTCTCTCTCCCACACACACACACACACACACACACACACACACACACACAAACTGCTTGTAAGATTTAACAGCTTTTGTCAACACCCGACAGTTTCCAAATTATGTAAACCACTTCAGTTCTTTAGAAGCTTTTAGACCAACTGTTCAAAGTTTCTCTCTGCTGCTGGAAACTTGTTTCAGATAGTGGCTGGCCCAGTGTTAATCTGGTATTTTAATATTTTAGGACAACAGTCTGTTTTACAATTGCTTGCAAAAGTATTCACCACCCTTGCCATTTTTCCTTTTTTCAGGAAAAATCCATTTCAATCACAGGTTGTGTTACAACCTGATTAGATTTTCAGCAGTCTTGAAAACACAGATTGGCAACCATAAATGTATATGAAATACACACACACAAAAAAAAAAAAAAAAATATATTTATTTATTTTTATATTTATTTTTTAATTTATTTTTTTTTTTTAGTTTATTTTTTTTTTTTTTCT
>VUQH01045592.1:0-10585 GCA_015106775.1 Etroplus canarensis | reverse complement strand
GTGTGTGTGTGTGTGTGTGTGTTGGTGTGTGTGTGTTTGTGTTTGTGTGTGTGTGTGTGTGTGTGTGTGTGTGTGTGTGTGTGTGTGTGTGTGTGTGTGAGTATTTGTATGATGTGAAACCTATTTTCAACAGAAAGCCAAGAGGTATTCTTTATCAGTCTAATGAGCAAAATGCAAGACACTAGTGCTGTAACTACCCCTGGGTGATGATGCCTATATCTAAACAGGAAGCTGATACTGAGAATCAAACTGTCCGTGCCTGTACTGTCAGCCAAGATACATCCTCATATTGTTAAAAAAATGAACAAGATACTGGGAATAAGAGCTGATATAACCCAAAAAAAAACCCCACACTGATTACCACCACTATATATACAGTACAGGGTTACAGGAGAAATTTAATTTAATTTAAATCCTAATTGTTTTTATTAAGTGGTTAGGGTACATGTTTTAATATAACTGCAGATAGATAAGGGACAAGAGAACCAAAGAAAACAGAAAAACAAGTGGACATTAGGGATTACTATGAAAAGGTATCAATGCTACTGTTAAGTTAATTACTGTGATAGATTGTTGACCCGCCGAGAGTGTACCCCATCTTTCACCAAGTGACACAGCTGGTATAGGCTCTTGCCCTCTTGCAACCCTGAATAGAATAAATGGAAGAAAATGGATGAATAGGAAGCTGATCAATGTTACAGAGTGTCTTATGTACCGTGGAAAGCTGAGAAGAAGAAGTTTTACAAGATACTGGATTTTCTGAACTACTATTACACCAATTCTTTTTTTTTTTGCCAATATGTTTATTGTCGTTTTCAAAATTTTTTCACAAACACATAACACATACACACTACACACACAAACTGCATACCCTTGCATCATTTTTCAATTTGAATGAACGTAATGAAATTGGATTAATTAACAAATTATGAAGGAAATAAATAAATACTATTACACCAATTCTAAAATCATGTCCAATCCAGCAATGACATCAATCTTTTCTTTTTTTTTCTTTTTCTTTTCTATAAACACTACCTGGAATGGCTTCTCACCACAGGGACATTAACTATGTCATAATCAGAGAATGATCGTCTCTAGTATAGTCACTAACATGCACAGTGCATAGAGGAAGTATTCAGATTCATTTTTGCAGCCTTTATGCTAAACCATCTAATTTAAATTAATGCTCATATTGATTCTATGGCCAATACCCCAAAGCAATAGCACAACTCCAAAAAAGTTGCAAATATGTTACAATAACAATATTTTTCATCAAATACTTACATCCATATCACTCTGACATAATTCAGACTCCTTCACTCAGTACTTAGTTGCAGTAGCTATGGTGCATTTACAGTTTTTATGTTTTTTTAGGCATGACACAACATTTGCATCTGGATTTGAACATTTTCTGGCAGGTTAAACAGTTGATAGTTTACTAGATGGGTTCAAACCAGAGTGCTTACTGGGCCACTCAAGAACATTCACATGTTTCTCCCTCAGCCAGTCCGGTGTTGTTTTGCCTGTGTGTTCTCTTTCAGAGTTCTGTTGGAATGTGGCCCTTAAGTCAAGTCTGAGATACTCAATGTTTTGACACAAGTTTTGATTAAAGATCTCTCTGTACTTTGTTCCGTTAAGCTTTCTCTCAACCATGACCAGTTTCCCTGTCAATGCCACTCAAAAACACAAACTCAGTATGATGCTGGCAATGCCATGTTTCACTCAGAAGGAGAGCAATGCATGATCTTCTTCAGACTTGAGGGTAAAAACTTCAGTTCACCCAGTTTGGTTTCATCAGAAGCAGTCTCACAATCTTAGGGTCCTTTAGGTGCTCCTTTACAAACACTAAATGGGTTTTCATGTGTGTTTCACCGAGGAGAAGCCTAATTTTCCACAAAGCCGAGGTTGGTGGAATTCTGTCATGATGTCTTTTTCCTCTGAAAGTTTCTCCCACCTTCATGTGGGACCTTCAGAGCTCATACATATTGAACACTGAGTTCTTAGTCGCCCCTCTTACCGAGGCCCTTCTCACCAAATATTCAGCTGACCTGGGTGAATAGCTCTCTCCAACTAAAAAATGTGTTGTTCAGCACCTGTACAAATGTGCTTTCCTGAGAACTGCTCATCCAAAGAACATGCATGAGTGATGCATTACTGGCCTATATAGAGAAGTATGTTTATTTTTAAATCTTACATAATCAAATCCAACACAGATGGGTCTAATCAGGATGCAGAAGCATCTCATCTGTATACACTGCTCAAAAAAATTTTAAAGAAGACTCTGAAAACACACACATCTCAATGAGGGAAAAAAAATCTTGTTGGATATCTATACTGACATGGTCTGGGTAATGTTAGGAAAGAAAAGATGCCACATCCTTTGATGGAACTTAAAATTATCAACCTACAGAGGGCTGAAGGCAGAGGGCAGATCCTACCAGAGGACATCGGGCCCTCAGGTCACCCTCATGAAATCGGTTTCTGATTGTCTGGTCAGAGACATTCACACCAGTGGACTGCTGGAGGTTTTCTTTTAGGGCCCTGGCAGGACTCATCCTGTTCCTCCTTGGACGAAGGAGCAGATACCAGTCCTGCTGTTGGGTAAAGGACCTTTTACAGCCCTGCCTCATGCTACCCTAGCCAAATACAAAACTAGTGAAAAAACAGTCAGAAAAGATGAAGAGGGAAAAATGTCAGTGGCCTCCACCTGGAAAACTATTCCTGTTTTGAGAGTCATGTCACTGCTGCTCAAGTTTAAATAACTTGATGCTATACTCTGATTAAAGAGTGCCCCTTTAATTTTATTGAGCAGCGTAGTCATGTTAGAGTGACATTCCTTTTTTTCCTTACTGATAAAATTGCAAAACATTCTAATATTTTTTCTTTGTCATTATGGGGCATAAGTGTAAATCTAAGAGGTTAAACAATGAATTTAAATATTTTAGCATAAAATGAAAGTGAGGTAGTCTGAACACCATACATCACTTCTGATCAGATTTGAACTAATAAACACTATAATCCAAATTGTTCCAGAGCATTTTCATTTAAAAAACAATGTGGTACAAATCCAAATTTGCAGCTCTGCTTAGAATAAATAAAGTTATTTGCCCAAACACAAAGAACTGAAGACCAGCTAATGAATTGATTTTGAATATTTACATTTTAGATTATTGAAATTCTTCTAAAATTCTGGCAGCCTCCAATTCTATAAGACATAAGATGGATCTGACACATATGGAAATTATCATGAGCTGGATCAATAGGAAACATTTTCAGTTGATTAAAACAGTAATCACTCTTTCTGCTGCATATCCTGATTTTCTTTTGTTGCCAGCTAGTAGTGTTGTGTGTCTTCTGTGTCATCATATCCCTTGTTTATTATCTCATGCGTCTGGCAGAGTACATATAGGGGGCTGTACTGTCATTGTATTTTAAGCATACTGTATGTGTGTGTGTTTGCATCCATGTGTGGTGGCATGTCATTGGTAAAGACAGAATAACTAACGCCTTGTCAGGCAAAGAAGTGGTGACTGAGCGTGTGCAGAGAGCCCACACCCCACAAAACACAATCACATTAAGTGATGTTACGGGTTTGTTGTCAGTGATGTCCTCAAAGATTGTCAGACCCTACCACAACCAACCACTCTCTGGGAGCCATCATTCATATTAATCTAACCTATGGCTGTCATCATGCAGATTAGAAAAGAGGAGTTATTCATACAGTATGTGGACTACTTTCAGTGTCTAATACCATTTCCAGATGAGACTAATCACAATCAGTCAGAAGAATGAACCTCTGTATTTTCTCACAATGTACAGGAGTACAGAGTGTACTGTGCATGCTGTGTATATTAGGCATCAGAAGGAGCATACTCTTCGCCTTCACTTAATATAAGTTCTAAATCCTTTAGGTGTTTTATTCAGTCCCATTACCACTAGTGAGCCTAGTGGTTTGTGCATTCACCTTACAAGTGAAAAGGGCCCTGGTTCAATTCCAGGTGGGGACACAAGTCCCTCTTACTGTGGAGGGTTGTGTCAAGAAGGGCATCTGACGTAAAACCTCTGCCAAATTACTAAAGCGGATTAATCCACTGTGGCAACCCTCTGGGGAGAATACAAGGGAGCAGCCAAAAGGTACACATTCAGTCCCATTACTACAGGTGTATAAAAGCAAGCACCTATCCATGCAGTCTGCCTTTACAAAGATTTGTGAAAGAATGGGTCTTTCTCAAGATTTAAAAAATTTGAGGGTGGTACTGCAATAAGATGTCACCATCACACTATTGCAGTTTATGAAATTTCCTCTTACTCAGATATTCCACAATCAACTCTAAGTGATATTATTGCAAAGTGGAAGCATTTAGTAAGTGCAACAACTCAGCCACAAATTGCCCGATGATGTAAAGTTACAGAGCTGAGGCACATAGTGCATAAACTTTACCAACACTCTATTGATTCAATAACTGCTGAGTTCCGCACCTCCTCTAGCATTAACATTAGCACAAAAACTGTGCAGCTGGAGCTTCATGGCATGGGTTTCCATGACCGGGCAGCTGCATGCAACCTTACACCTCCAAGCACAATGCCAGGAGTCCACAAAAGCCGCCACTGGACTCTGGAGCAGCAGAAATGTGTTCTGTGGAGTTCTGAATCACACTTCTCTATCTGGCAGCCTGATGGATGAGTCTGAGTTTGGTGAATGCCAGGAGAACATTGCCTGCCTGACTACATTATGTCGACTGTGAAGTTTGGCGGAGGAGGGATAATGCTCTGGGGATTCTTTTTACAGGGGGTTGGCTTAAGCCCCTTAGTTCCAATGAAGGGAAATTTTAATGCTTCAGCTTATCAAGACATATTGGACAATTCTATGCTTCCAACTTTGTGGGAACAGTTTGTGGAAGACCCTTTTCTGTTTCAACATAACTGTGTCCCAGTGCACAAAGAAAGGTTCATAAATGCATGGTTGGTGTGGAAAAACTAAAGGTAAACAATCTACTAAAAGACGTTAAAAAAACACTCATCCAGTTAACATTCACTTACACACATTAGTCCTCCTTTAAGACTACATCACTTTGAACAACATGCACCCTAATGAGCAATAAATCTGAGTCCAGTAACAGTAAGCACCGTCAGCTGCTCCTTTCAACTTCCCCAAGGAGTAGCCACAGCAGATGAGTCCACATAGGTGATTTGGCACAGATTTTATGCCAGATGCTCTTCTAGATGTAACCCTCCCATTGGGGTAAGGGTTTGTGGCTCTGACTGGGCTCTGATTAGGGATTTTTCAGCTCAGTCAAATAAAACTAAATTTTAAAAAAATTATCTTTTTATAGCAACATTTAAAAAATACAGTGTAACATGGATGTATCTTATACATGTAACTACAATACTGATATAATGGAATATCTCTAAACAAGATTACATATATTTGCATATTTATTTTGCTAATACAGCCAAATCTAATCTTCTCAGTATAAAGTACTTCATCAAATTTGTGCAAACATCACATAGAGATTTTATATTGCCAGTAAAATATAGCTAAATTTATTTGATTTAGATATAAAATGTTCTATATAGCATGTGTACCCCCCTTATAACAACAGCACTTCTGTGTCAAGCACACCTACTCTGTCTCCCTCACACACACACATACACAAATACATTTGCAGAGAGCCACTCGTTTTATTGTCCATTTTCATTACAGTATTATATTGATGCTGCAAATATGCACACGAACGTAACTAATCCTCATATATTATTGCTGAGTTCATCCATCAAGCTGTACTGTTTTCCTCAGCATTACTGGAAGTCAGTTTTATGAGTGCTATTGCAGCATGCTATATAACAAACTACTAATGATGATTGAAATCAGTAAAGGACACAAGTCACAATTAATAAGTGGCCCTATAGCTTTTGCAGACAGAATAAACAAATTAGCTAAATGGCAGTGCTTGAGCTTGACACCCTATTTACTGTACATTCAATCATCTGTATGATACCTGTTAAATGAACAAATAAACTATAAGAAATGTTAAAGGGTGAATAGTCATTATTTTTCCACTGAAAGCCAAGAATGTGAGCCATTGTCACGCTGTTTTGGTGATCACTCATACTGAAGGGGAGTTACTGTGATGGTTTTGTAATGTTTCAAGGTAAGAATGACTGAAACTGCTGGTTGTGAAGGTTTAAAAAATGAGTAATGGGTGAAAAATAATGATTATTTCTACACCACATTTTTACACACTAAAAACATAAATAACCACACATTCTTACTCACACGCATTATTATACTTTGGTCATACATGACTGCCATTTATGATGAATTAGCAGACCATGCAGAGGCTTAAAACCTGTTGAAATGTTTTTTTCTTAAACCAGCATCATGCAGGCCTGGACAAAATCCTTTTGTATTTGTACTAAACTGAATTCTATATTTAGGAGGAAGGCATGTTTTAAGTGAAGCTTATCTTCAGAGCTTTGCTGAGTAAATGCATGAACACATTTTCATGGCTAATTCAACGTTCCATGTAAACTTAACAAAGAATCTACAATTCCACCTTTATATTGTTGTTTGAAGCAGCTCCTACTGTGCCAATTCACTTTCACTTATTAAAAAGACTGCCACAGACAGGAAAGGGTCTAAGTAACATGATTACGATAAAAATGTGCCATCCAGTCTTAGAGATTTAATGACTGGGGTTAATTCAGAGGCTCGTGCAGTATGAGGATACCAAAGAAACTAGCACTGGTCACACCCTGTCTGTCTTCAGCTCCTGATATCGAGACCTTTCAGTACATCTTTCAGCCAGATGGTTCAAGTAACCACTGAGCAGCACAGACTATTGAACAGCTGTACACCATTTTAAAGTATTGAGGCTTTTTCCTAATATTGTGAGTGGTTTATATCGTAAAAATTTTACAGGGCTCCACATGGCAGCTGGAAAACTCTTGAAAGATAACAGAGCCGTTCCAGATGAACAACCAAACACTAGGAACCAATCTGAAGATGCTTGCAAGTAGATTTTACTTGCTAGAAAAAAATATGCATTTATTTCATGTCCTTTAGGGAGGTCAGACTTCCTTGACTGGGTTAGAACCAAACACTGCCTGTTCTCATAAGACAGCCCAGTGAAGATGCCACCAACTGGCTAAAGAAGAGGTTTCGTCATGAGTAATTTCTGGGATCTCTCTTCTACATTTGTCTCTTTGATTAAAGATTGAAAGAGATATGCTGGTACATATTCCTAATGGTGCTGACAGGACATGAGAGCACAGAAGAGGTCAACGCTCATGAGTAAAAAACAAGTGAGCAATAACAATTATGCTGGTATTCCCAGTTCAACCAGTGAATAAGTTCACTAGGAAGAAAACTTCACTCTATCCCTTGAGAGTTCTTCTTCCTCTCCTCTCCTCTTCCTGTTGGTTTGACCTCAGTCATTTCCCATGACCACATTTCTCTGGAGAGCATCCATTTTTATTATAGAATATAAATAGACCCACTCACTGTATGATCTAAACAGGCCAGGCTATTTGATAGATACCCAACAAATACCACAGCAGCTGTAGCAAACAAAATTCAAAGGCCAGAGCAGCCGAGACAGCATTAGAGGACAATTTCCCTTTTACCAAGCCACTCTGTAAAGCCTGTATTGGCTGCCTTTTATAGTCCAAGGGCATCCATTTTGCCAATCACATTAGAGAGACACAATCCAATCAATTGAATTAAGCTGCAAAAATAACCTCAGCATCACCACCAAGGCAATTCCAGCTCCTGTTACTCAGCATGACAGCACTGTGTTTGATTATTTTAAATGAAGGACACCATGCAGGGAGGGGTAGACACTTTCACTTATATACAGTAAAAGGTCAACTTTCCAGGTGGCAGATAAGATTTCTCCCCAGTTATCAGCTGAAACAGAACCATAGTGAGAGCACCCCATCAAGTTCAGCTTGTGTTGTACACTTTTTATTTACGTGTTGCTTGTAGGTCAAATGTATTATACCAAGATTTTATTTTCATAATTAAATCTCGGTATAAGACATAATATTAAAGTATATAAAACAAAAAAATTGTCTCTTCTCTATTTCATTTCGATGTGGGATAAAACATTTTACAATGAAATGCCTAAAACTCAGCCAGTATGCCTCTGCTTTAAATGTGACCTTGACCTTTGACCCCACTATCTTGTAAATTTTATCAGTTCTTCTACCCATCACAGGTATTAACCACACCAGATTAGGGTAAATAGGTCAGCTCCTGTAACTGTAACAATTTTTGTAACAGACAGACGGACAGATTGACAGACAACCCGAAAACATAATTCCTCCCTGATGGAGGCATAATTAGTAAAACAACCAAACTACAGTATTGTTGTAGGCACTGGAAGCCAAAAAGTTGGACCCAGGCAGCTCCTATTTTTTTAGTATTTACTGTAAGCTCACACACACAGACTCACACACAGACTCACACACACACACACACACACACACACACACACACACACGCGCGCACACACACACACACACAGAGAGTCATTTGCAACCGAAATTAATCACAGAGAGCACATCCAAGTATCTAACATAATTGACTCCCATTTCAAATTACCCATTCGGGAACACATCTTTTCATTGTAAACCTCAGCTGCCTTGGCACAAAAATTTACCCTGCATTGCTTTGCAGTGATGGAAAGCAATGCGGGACACAGCTGCAATACTTTACTCTTCAGCCATGAATGTCTGTAAAACATCAAAAACAAAGCACAAAAACCATACTTCTACAATGTGAACACCATAAACACCAATTTGGTGGGTTTGTCTGTGTTTAGTGAAACTTGACCTGCTGCACTAAAATTAAGGCAGCACCATTACAGTTAGTGAAAAGACTCCCTGACCTCTTCTGAGGTGTGAAAATAAATATGCAAGTGATGTGAAATATCATTTTCTCCCTGTGGTTGCGTGCTTGCTTTGAGAACATGTCCAAAGCTGCCTTCAGAACGTGCTTACAGTACCTGTAGGTTACAGTGACTATAAAAACAGCTAAAATATACAGATGAGAAGAGCTCAGTGAGGATCAGGTTAGACACGGAATCACTCAAATAGTTACTACAGTAGAAGTAAAAACATTTCCTATTGCTTGTCTTCCTCGAATTCCCTAAACTACATCTTCAATCTCTCCAATTCATATATATTATACGAACAAGAGTATTGGCCCATAGACACATTACATCTACAGGAGTTTTATGACATTCCATCTAAATCTACAGGTATTAATATGGAGCTGGAGTTGTCTGAGGAAATTTTTGCACATTCACCCAGATAAGCATAGGTTAGACACTGATGTTGAACAGTATAGTCTGGCTCTGAATCATTATAGTTCATTCCAAAAATTTGTTCATTGGGGTTGAGGTCAGGGCTCTGTTTGGGCCAGTCAAGTTGTTCCACACCTAACTCACCCAAACATGCCTTTAAGGAACTTGCTCTGTGTGCTGGGGCACAGTCATGTTAGAACAGAAAAGGGCCTTCCCCAAATTATTCCCACAAAGTTGAAAACACAGAATTGTCCAAAATGTCTTGGTAAGCTAAAGTATTAAGATTTCCCCTTCACTGGAAAAAAGAGTCCCAGGCCAACCCCAGAAAAATAACCCCATAACATTATCCCTCCACCAAACTTCACAGTTGACACAATGCAGTCAGGCAAGCATTCAGGCAATGTTCTTCTGGCATTCGTCAAACCTACACTCAATTAATCCATCAGACTGTCAGATAACACAGAAGACATTTCTATTGCTCCAGGGATCAGCTGCGGAGTGCGTTACACAACTCCATTTGACACTCGGCACTGTGCTTGGCGACGCGCATGCAGCTACTCGGCCATGGAAACCCATGCCATGAAGCTCCCGGTGCACAGTTTTTGAGCTGACGTTAATGCCAGAGGAGGTTTGGAACTCTGTGCATTATTGAGTCAGCGCTCAGCAGAGTGTTGTTGACTTTAATGCACTATGCACCTCAGTAACCTTGCTCTGTAACGTTACATGGTCTGCCACTTGGTGGCTGAACTCCTGTGGTCCCTAAACATTTCCACTTTGCAATAATACCACTTACAGAGGATTGTGAAACATCTACGAGGAAGAAATTGCATCGCGTTGTCACGTCGTAACTCCTTTTCTTTCATCTTGGGTGTTATCCTTTTCCTCATTACACGTTAATTTGTCCTTCTTATCTCTAGTTGTTCCCCCCCGTGGATCGCCACCTTATTGTGGTGGGGGGGTTTGCGAGTTCTTATGATCCCAGGAGCTATGTTGTCGGGGGCAGTTTGCCCCTGGTAGGGTCACCCATGGCAAACAGGTCCTGGGTGAAGAGCCAGACTAAGAGCGGTCCAAGGATCCCCATGATGAAGAGACGCAGGATTCCGTGTACCTCGCCCGGTTTGGGGTTACCGGGGCCCCGTCCTGGAGCCAGGCCTGGGGGAGGGGCTCGACGGCAAGCGCCTGGTGGCTGGGGTTCTACCCACGGAACCTGGCCGGGCCCAGCCCGAAGAAGCAACGTGGGTCCGCCCTCCAGTGGGCTCACCACCTGCAGGAGGGTC
>VUQH01045587.1:0-13029 GCA_015106775.1 Etroplus canarensis | reverse complement strand
AGCTTTCAAAGTAACACTGGAGATGACAGGGGAAAAAGTGCCGTGCCAATTAGAGTGCCGAGAGAGAAAGAGAAAAGGAGGTGGGTGCAGTAGAGAGAGAGAAAAGGAGAGAGGGACATGGTGAGAAGAGAGGCTACAAGTGAGAAAAGAAAAATAATGGCCTTACACTGTCAGGGTGGATGCTGAGCCAAACAGAGGGAGAGGAGGAGGTAAACACCAGTGGGACAAACAAGTCAGCAGGGACAAGAGAAAGGGAGAGAGCGATGCAGCGAGAGACGAAGAAGGAAAGAAAGAAGTGATAGAGGGAGGGTTAAATTGGCCTATCCCCCCTCAGGCTCGGCGTCTTCACAATGGCGCCTCACTGGGAAAGAAAGTAACGCTCCAAACAGGACCCACAGGGGACACAGGTGTATGTATGTGTGTGTGAGCATGTGTGCATGTCAGGAAGAGAAAAGAAAATGACAGACACAGATAGTGTGGCAGGTAGAGAGAAAATTTGTGTGTGAGAGAGAGCAACCCTCTGTGGGATCAGTTGGGAAGCTTGTCACCAGTGGTCAGACGGACAGACTCAGTGGACTTAAGACTAAAATTTCAAGGGAACTCGCAAACTGAAGGCACGGTAAATGGGCAAACTGAAACCATTAACTCACTTTTTAGCCTGATTTCCTGTGAAACAGAATAAAGGGAATCTTTAACTTTCACTACAGAATTTTTTTTTTTTGCCAACGAAACATAGACTTAAACACCATGTAACACTTCTTTTTCTTTTTTTAACAGCACTATGAAGTAATAATAATAATAATAATAATAATAATAATTAGATTCTGAATCTCAGAAATCTGTGTCTGCTACTGAGGGTCTCAGCCCTACACCCACAGTTGTGTGTGTGATATTTTAAATTAGGACCCATGGCAAGCATAAACTCAATAAATTGTTCTGTCTGTTAAAATTATGTCCTCCGGGACCACAATTAATTGATATTTTTTTAAAATAACAAATTAAAAACAAAAAACAAAACAATGCTATGAAGTCAAGGGAACACATTGACTGATAAAGCAACAAAAAAGTGGAGTAACAGAAAAAAGCACCTGTGAGACACGAAAGAAACCTGTGGGGTTATCTTAGTCAGTAGGATTAAGGCTAGTCTTGTGTGTATTTTTCCATTTGGGCTTTGAATGTTAATATTTTTGTAATCATTAAATTGATTTTCTTTCTTACTGGCCACAGCCATTTTATAGCTACAGATCTGTCCACCCTGCTGACTTAGCTGGTGGGTCCTAGCATCTCCCCAAAGTAATGGCTCTTGGTCAGCTCATAAAACTGTCTATTACAGTGCAACGTGACACTGAGTTGCCAAACTTCAGTGCCCAAGTGTGATTGTCACCACAGCATTGAATGAACCATATAATTTAGTATTTTCTTTCTGTGCCCTAATTAACAGTAGCTTTGGAGCCTCATGCTGTTCTTGTTTATCGTTCTGTCGGTAAGATGAAAAACAGAGTTCAGTTTTTTTTAGAATTAAGCACAGTTTGAGTGCAGTCAGCCTACATGTCCATCTGTACCTAAATGCTCTCAATGGGACATAAACTGTTTGTCACTACAGCTGTGTTTTGGAAAATATTTACATTTATATTTATTTATAAATACTAATTTTGGCTTTTATCATCAAGTCATTGTACCATATGTGTATAATCATTGTCATTCACAGCTAACAGTGTGTCTACCTTACTACGCTGTGCAGCTGGGATTCCCAGTCTCTGGTCAGAGAACTGATTCAGGGGCTTTGACTGTCTTTTATTTGTATCTGTGCATGTGCAATGCTTTCAGCAGAGCCAAAAAAAAAAAAAGAAGTTTTGTAATTACAACTTCAAACGCTAACTATTATGACTTGCTATCACTATATATAATCTTTATGAGAAAACTTCTTAATACAAATTGCTGTGGTATTCTACACCTTGAGTAAAGATCAATCACATGCTTTGATGATACTGTTATGTATGCCACAGTCATATACTGTTGCATGTGAATATCATTCACACTGTCATTGTGTATTTATTAGACAATAAATGTGGCATATGGCAACCAACTAACAAATTAGTATGTCAGCAGTGGGTTTCTAAAGTGACTGAGATTGTTCGAGCAGAAAGCGTCCTCTGTTGATTTAAAACTTAGGTGATGCTTTTTGGATATGTGATACATCAAAAGTGCATCAGTGTTTTTGACTGCACCTAAATTCTGTGCTACCATTTGGCAACAGCTTATTAATTAAAGCATGGTATTAAATATGACAAAAATATTTTTCTAATGGTAATATAGAAGAAATTTCATAGCCTGTCCACTTATTACATTCTGTGTATGGCCCTGTATACACTTCTTTTTTTATCTTATGTTATATTGCATCTAATTTGCATTTTTTTTTCTAATTGCTGCTAGTGTTTTTGACAGTTTCTTTGGATAACTACAATTACAATATAGTCTTATATCATTCACAAAATTGCTTTCCTGTTATCAAAATTAAGAGATAGTAATCTTTTTTAATAAAACCTGGCACTTGTAATTTTTTAATTATTTCTTTAATTATAAGATACAGATACCATACTCTAATTAAGGGATCAGATTTTTAATTATTATTATTATTTCTTTTACTTTTTTAATCCAGTGCCATGTCTTTTAGTGAATATTTGACATAATCACTCCACCTTATTCAACAATGCAAACCAATCATTTTTTTATTACTAAAATAAAGTCTTTGTGACCTGACCTTAAATTATGGGATTATGCATATTTAAAAAAAATTCTTTTTCATGTATCTTTTATATCCTGACTTCAATGAAGGAGAGATCAGCAATAACTTCATTTTTAATGAATCAAAATCAGTTACAGTTTTAGAAAACAAAATAGTTTCCAGATCATCAACAGGGGAGTACAGATACTTCTGTTATAAAAAAGACTCTGGTAGAAGTTGAAGTACTAATTAATCTTCTTTACTCATGTAAAAGTGAAAAGTACAGGCTCCAAAATGCATTTACAGTATAAACTAAAACATAGCTCTTTGAAGGTCATTTCTACCAGCTAATTTTATACAAAGCTAACTGAAGTTCTTTTCATATTAGTATAACTTTATTTCAACTTTTGTTTGCTATTATAATGAAGTAAGTCAATTTGAACAACCACTGTGGATACAAGCAAACAACAACAAAAGAAACTGATAGCATAAAAACAGAAAAAAAACTCTGTTTGCTGTTCCCTACATTGTAGATGGGGGACTACACTTAAACAGAAAAAATAAATATATTGCTATAACTTATGCATAAATTATATGGGTTTTTTTTGGTTATCTTTATGTCTTTTACATTAGTCATACTAATACGCACAGATGATTGATAATAGGATTGTTTTTTGGTGTGTTATTGTTCCTTCCATTTAGGTAAAAATCAGTTTGAAGTTGGGAAGGCGCACAGTGATGTGAAATAATCAGTAACTCCTCACAAATGTATTAAACCTAAAGTAAAGAACCTGTAAGGCATAGAAAAGCAGGGGTAGTTGTGTTAAAATGTGGGCAGTAAAATTAAAAAGTTGTCAGGAAAATACTCAGGTAAAATACAGATACCTGAAAACTTTACTTAAGGGCACCTACAGACGAAAATCATGTATAGCCTTCCAGAATTAATTAATGCTATAAATGTTATCAACATGTTGCTGAAAGACAGCCACTGTGATGTTAGGTACAAAACATCTTTGTACTGTATTTGGTTTTTGAAATTGAAAATGAATTAAATGAAAGTCCAGCCCATCCATTTATGTATTAGTGATTTGTACCACAAGGTGTAGTGAGCCAGTGTTGTGTCAAGTGTGCCCTGAGTCCATCAGATAAAGAAGAAGAAATGCTGATGGTGAAACATGTTGGGAGTGACAGGTATGCTGGTGAATTAGACAACAAACTGTGCCTGAAGCACCCGGAAATGGACTCTTACCACTACGAAAATAAACTGAAAGATAGAAATTACACTTGGTTGCATAGTGATCTCCGATACATAAATCAATTTTCCTATCTGATTTGGGCTGGAACCTTAGCTTAGCTGTCATAGGATGAGAGGCAGGGCACACCTGAATAGTACACTGGGTCTCTAACACAGAGGTACCTATAGCCAATTTCTTCTTCTTCTTTTGGCTGCTCCCATTAGGGGTCACTACAGCGGATCACCTGCCTCCATCCCACCCTATCCCTTGCATCCTCTTCCCTCACACCAACCCTCTGCATGTCCTCCTTCACTACATCCATGAACCTTCTCTGTGGTCTTCCTCTTCTCCTCCTGCCTGGCAGCTCCATCCTCAACATCCTTAACCTCTAATTAACCTAAAAAGCATGTCTTTGTACTTTGGATAAACAAAAAACTCCACAGGCAGATCCCAACTGATAAAACAAAATTCCAGAACCTTCTTGCTAACCAAGAGAGCTAACCAACTTTACCACCTCGATCTCAGGCCAACTTTTGCATTTTTTTGCTTCTTAATACAGGAGCAACTATACAGATGCTTTCTGATAAAACAGTGTCACTTAGTGGTGAAATTTGCAGTTAAACTTAACACTTTCAAATTACAATTAGCACCTTTAAATAGCGAATGAAATGATTTTGCAAAAAATCACAAGAAGTCACTTTTCCAATACTATATAGTTTAAATTATCATGTAATACATGATGTCTGACTATGTTTATTAGAAAACTACTGATAAAACCAAAATATATTGGAGATTTCACGCTTTTTACGGAATTTGCCAAACTCAGTGCTGCCACACGTGTTCGCGAGCTTGTGCACCATGAAACGTCAGAGTCGCTAAACAGGATCATTCAGTCAGTCGTGCGGGCACTGGTCACTGGTCCTGTATCCCTGAAATGGTGAGCTTTAATGCCAACCAGGATGAATTAAATGAGCCTGAGGTGAACCTAAACGTCCAGGTACAAGGTTATATGTTTGATCTGAGGGCTAACAACATGCATTTTACCTGTGAGCCAAGCGCTAGGAGTTCTGACTTGAGATAGAAGAGCTATTCTTCAGTATGTTTTTGTCTCAAAAAATTGTAGCTTTGTTTAAAAAAGAGTTGTACTCCACCTCCCAAAAGCGTGTTTACCATATACAGAGACGTCACCCTCTCATCAACCATTCATTCAGTTTTACAAAAGACTGACCATGTATTAAACTAATTATGATAAGTCTTTAATAAGATAATGACATACATCTATGGTTTATATACACGCTTTTTGTATTCCATACTAATAGTCAGTACCATTTCAGCTGCAAACATGCATGACATGCATGCATTCAGACGCATTCCGAAACTGTCACCACTATTGGAAACTTACCTGCAAATTTGCCCACTTCGCAACCACTAGACTTTTCCTTTTGGTTTTTTCCATTCGTTGGGGTTGTTGCAATTCTTTGGCCAGCATGGGATTTTTCGTGAAGCTGTCGTCCGTGAAGTGGACCTCGCATAACCAGGACTGCTTAGACGGGTTACACAGGTCTCTTTTCCTCCCAACATTTGTAATCTAGGTAGCTCATAGTTTCTTTTTTGTATGGCTCCAGTGGAAACTTGAACATTCCCAGGCCCAGTCCTGGCGCATTTTTACAGTCTACCACGACACATAAGCCCATGATGTTCAAGAAAATACAGTCCAAATTACACAGGAGTGAATGAGTGGGGCTGAGCTGTGTGGTGACTCTGATGTCACGGGGACGGAAAAAGCAGAGTGGCAATTTGAAAGTAACGGTCACTTCCGGACAGTGCAAAACCTCAAAATACTCATAATTAAAAACATATTTTGAACAAATATGCAAATGTTTAGGGGTAAAATTGCACTGCTAATCCAATTATGTGTTTTCTCAGATTGTTTCATTTGCCCTTTAAGCACAATAAGAAAGTATTTATACTTTGTTACTTCCCACCTCTGATCATTAAGTAACTCTTTTAGTAACTGTAGACAATGTTTTTTCTTTGGACATCGTGATGAACTGTCTACTTCTGACCACTGTGACCATGGCTGCATTTTAACAAAGTTAAGAGGAATATTTATCTTGTACAAAAGAAAAATACAGTCAGTTCTTTCATTACCCCCACTTGTGTGGTATCACCGAAAACCTCTCCCCTGTTAAAGTGATCATTTTTAGTGACTAAAACTACAAGAAACAAAAGGACTTTTAGCTGCTCCCTTGTGTTTTCCCCAGGGGCTCCCCACAGTGGATTGATTTGCATTGGCTTAAAAAGTCTAAAATATTTTAAACCCTAGTTTACCTGTCTGAGAAAATATTAAAAGTTTTATAGAGAACTTCTTCAAGAATATCTTCAAAGAGAATATGTACGCTTAAAGTCTTAACATGATGGCTTACATGGTATAAAAATGCTTGTAAACTCACCAACACATACACACACAAAGACAAACAACCCCCCCACATAAACCGTATTGCAAAACTGTATGTTCTGCAATACAGTTTTCATATGCTTTCCTTCTGTTTGGAATATAATTCAGTCTGCAGGTGCTATATAAAGTCATGTGTTTCCCCAGTGGCCTGACCTGCTTCTTTTTACCTGACAGTGAAGCTCATCTCATGAATGATGTAATGCATCTGGATGCTGATGCTGGTTAACATTTTACAAGGATAAGAGTCAGATAGCGGCATATTCATAGTCCTTTATTTGCAGGACGTCTGGTGGGGCCTTGCACTGTGCATAACCATTCACAATGTGTCCAATTTCCTTTCTCTAGTTTCCAAAGTCCAATTTCCTTCTCTCATACACAGACTGAATGGCTGTATATGCCTTTCACTGGCTTGCAAGGTCCTTTGATATGTTTTCAGTTTCTGTTTGGAACATGAGCATTCAGCAGTATCCAAGGTAACAAGATGTTAACATTTTACTTAGCTCTCTGTCTGTTTTCAGCCTAGTCATTTGGCATCTAAAACACTAAATACAGAACATAAGGTCATTAAAACTAGAAGCACATTTTTTTAATGATCTAAATTTAATCAACATTCACAACAGCATCAACAATGAGGAAAATCATCCTCAGTGCTAGGTATTGAAGCTGAGTCAGAGGGGCTGAGCAATGTAAGCTTCAGTCACAACAATAAGGTTTAAGCAAGCCTTTGTTCCAGCTGCTATTAATGTGTTTAACAGCTGGCACTAAATGAGTGCCATGTGTGATGGTATTAACTATTACTGCCTTTGTTTTGCTGTTACATATTTGATGTATTCATATAATGCAGATTTAATTTACACTGCTAATTTCCTGTGTGTGTGATTGTGTGTCTGTAAGTAGAAGGCATTTCTACAGTTGTTCTTATTTCTTTTTCTCTGTATGTGTGTCTTGTTCTTGAAGATATTTGAGGTGGAGGAAAAGGAAACCATATGACATGTAAGACAGTTCCTCTAAAGCAGTGGCTTTATTGTTTTAATTAATTGCTAATATTGGATAGAAAGCTTTCCTGCCTTCTCCTGTCAACTGCTGTAAAAGACAATGTTTTGGAATTTACAGAATTTTCCAAATTACCAAGCTATTATATCTTAAACATAGCTGCTGTCACAATGCCAGTGTCATACTGTTCTTTTTTGTCTTTTGTTTTTGCTGCTGTTCAGTCTCTGTTTACATATATGTGCCTCTTACCAATTAAAATTCTGAAAATTTGAAGAAAAAGTAATGCTAAGGTCTGTCCAATTCTGAACACCACATTGAGAAGGCCAGACTGGGGCACAGCTACTTCAGTGTTACATTTGAATACAGGAACAACTGGAGAAAATTTGATCATCTATTTCAAGGGCAAAGAAGTCACTGTGAGCTTACAAAACCTGCTTTTAGTCATAGCTCAGGAACTTATTTGGTAATTTCACATGATAAAAGAAAATGATAAAGTGAAAAATTTGCTTTTACAAAAAGTATAAGATCAAGCATGTATAGTCATGGCTGTGAATTGCAACTAGACTGATTGGACATAAGCTATCAGACTTTAAAGATTGCGTTGTGCAGAACATATCATTTTTCTGCAAAACAAGGGAATTTTTTTTAACAATTTATAATTTCCCCAATTTTCATTTTTTGTTTACACACCCACATACACACACAAACTGCAAAAATAAATGGACATACAATTAATTAGATAAAAACTAATTTTATAAGATGAGCTTCAAAGTAAATCTTTGGTATGACCACCTTTATTCTTCAATGATGCCTGAGCTCTCTTAGCTAAGCTTTCTTGTCATTTCTTTAGGTTGTCATCAGGAATAGTTCGCCAGGCTTCTTGAAAGACATTCCGAAGCCGATCTTTGGCTGTTGGCTGCCTTTTGTTCCATTCTCTGTCAAGACAACTCCATGTTGGTTCAATAATCTTGAGGTCCAGGTAAGACCAGTTGCCACTGATTTTCAGTCCAGCTTTTGAAAAATTTGAACTTAATTTGACTTGAGTTTTCTCCCTATTTTCCATCCGTAAGAATGGCTTTTTAAAGAATACCCTTCCATTGAGACTATTGTGATGAGGCCTCTGTGAACAATTAAGAGATCAACTGCAGGCTCAGATGCATCTTTCAGGTCCTGTTTAAGGTCTTTACTGGCTTTTTTCCTATATTTTTGAAGGATATGCTTCTCAGATGTTGTTTATCTGCTGTCTGTAGTTTTGTAGACCTGCAACTTCTTATTTTGTCCTCCACTTGTCCAGTTTCCTCAAAGATGTTAAAGACACACTGCTGCTATATGCTAAGTTTTCAGGTAATAGCTCTTTGGAAATTAACTTGCTCCTTGTTGGTGCAAAAAATACTATTGTATAACTTTCAAACTGTTATCTTTGGCATTTTTTGTGCATTAAACTAGAGTTATAAAAGTGAATTATAAGTTGGATGTAGGATGGAGTAATAAAGCATCTAAAGATACAATTTAAAATAGGTTCTTTGCTGTCTGTTATGTGTACAAAGAACACTGGTACATCCCTACCCCCACCTGAAAGAAAGAAAGAAAGAAAGAAAGAAAGAAAGAAAGAAAGAAAGAAAGAAAGAAAGAAACTTGCTTCCAAGTATTTTGGAAGGTAGAGAAGGTCAGAAGGAGTTGCACTGTGTCATTGTGGATCTAGAAAATACATATGATGGTGTATGAGGACGTCAGGAGTGGCAGAGAAGTGTGTGAGAGGGGTGCAAGACATGTATGAGGACAGCAAGACAGTGGTGAGGTGTGCAGTAGGAGTGATAGATGGGTTCAAGGTGGAGGTGGGATTATGTTAGGGATCAGCTCTGAGCCCCTTCTTTTTTGCAATGGTGATGGACAGATTACAGATGAGGTCAGGCAAAAGTCTCCATGGACTATGATGTTTGCAGACGACATTGATTAGCAGTGACCTGTAGTGAGAGCAGGGAGAAGGTGGAGGAGAACCTGGAGAGGTGGAGGTATACAATGAAGAGAAGAGGAATAAAAGTCAGTAGAAGCAAGAGAGAATACATGTGTGTGAATGAGAGGGAGGCAATAATGGTGAGGATGCAAAGAGTAGAGGTAGTGAAAGTGGATAGTTTAAATACCTGGGGTCAAGCTTTCAAAGCTAGGGACAGTGCACAAGAGAGGGGAAGAAGAGAGCACAGGCAGATTGGAGTGGGTGGAGATGAGTGTCAGTAGTGCTTTGTGACAGAAGTAAGAGTAAGAGTGAAACGGAAGGTTTACAAGAGGGTAGTGAGACCTAATATTATATATGGTTTGGAGACTGACAAAAAGACAGGAAGTGGAGCTAGAGGATGCAGAGTTGAAGATTCTGAGTTTTTAATTGGAAGTGAATGGACAGGATTATAATTGAACAATGACAAATCAGAGGGACAGTAGGCAGTAAGCAGTCTGGAGACAAAGTCAGAGAGGCAAGGTTGAGATGGTTTGGACATGTTCAGAGGAGGGATAGTGGATACACTGGACAAATGATGTTGAAGATGGAGCTGCCAGACACGAGGAGAAGAGGAAGACCACAGAGAAGGTTCATAGAGGGTTGGTGTGACAGAAGAAGATGCAAGGGATAGAGTGAGATGGAGGTAGATGATCCTCTGTGGCAACTCCTAACAGGGGCAGCCAAAAGAAGAGGAAGAAAATGTTTACACTGTTTGCAGTTGAAATTAAAACTGTACTGACATTGCGTTTTAGCACATTTTTTATCCATACATACCATCTGTCTCCTATGTTGTTTTGTGTGGCTATACTGTATGTTGTTAGTGATGTGGTGTGATTGTGTTTCTGTGTAATGTGATGCTGCAGCCCGTTGCCTAAGACAAAGTTTCCTTTGAGGGATCATGAAGTACACCTTAATTTACCTTACCTTGCATATTATTGTTGATATTTGGATAATTATGACTGAAAATTGTAACAATCAGAATAAGAATCAGAATACTTTGATATAGCCAGACTGAGTACCCTAATGACTTTGGAAGGTAAAAAAAACAGCCTTGCTCTCATATAGCCCCAGATTATAACCACAAATAGACTGCAAAAATAATACATACAAAATATTTTACAAATAAAATATTTAATGTGACAAGATTTAAGGAAACATATTTGGGTCTAAAGGACGGCTCATGCTGACTTGAATGTAATCCCACCTGGAATAAATATAGGTTTAACATGAAGTTCTGGGCACCTTAAATATTACTGAAGCATTGTTGTCAGCTGTCACGAACAAGATTTTAGGCAAGCAAGTTAATAGTGCGAGTCTTCGACTGAAGCTAGATTAATGAGAAGTGCAGAAGTTTGTCAGGGCCTCTGATCAGTGTTCTGCTGGTTGATAAGTGTACGTCAAGAAATGTGATGCACAGCAAGAGACCTGGTGGCAGCTGCCAGTTAGTTGCAATTCAAGTTTGAAAGACATGTCCAACATTTGGTTTAGATATCCATTTAGCTCAGCGTGATCCATAACTCCTTTGAAAAATGTTCTGCTGTCTATATTCAGTGCTTTGAGATGGATTGGATCCTTTTTGATATTTCAAAATATCTTTTTTATAATGTTTGAACAATTTTTTGACCCATGATAACAGAAAATGATTGCAATACTTGTTCCTATTTGTTGTTTCTCAGTTTATGTTTGAAGGGGAAGCCAATTATTTCAAACACCTTGTCACATACAATCCCTTAGCTCTGCTATCAAAAACAGGATCAGTCAGTCCACAGCAATCTTCAGTGAAATCACTGCAATGTAATTGTCCTGTTCTGTTAGTTATAGTAGTTGGCTGATCTTTATTGTCCCCACTGGCTCTGTGGCTAGAATGCCTGGTCCCTGTTTATTATTCAAGCTAGTGTGACTAGCTCAAACATGAATAGATAAACGACTGATTTTCTGTACAATTACTGACCTGCTTTTCACTTGATACCTTGGCCTTTTCCTATGCTTTCTCAAATTGTTCACTTCTTGTCCAGCATATAGACTAGGTAATTGGCTGAAGCTCATTCTTCAGCCTTCTATTCTTGTAATTGTACTTTTCTGGCTTGAACATGCAAGGATTGATTTTTAGAACCTGCTGTGTGGCTTCTTCCAAGAGGCGCTCTGACAAATATTTTCAGCAAGTGTAGCAGCCACATGAAAAAGAATATATATATATATATATTCTCACAATATTCCAGCTATGACTGGTTCTTAAGTGTCTGAAGAAATTTAAGAAACATATTAAAGAGTTTGGCTGACCAAACTTGGCACAACAATCCCCAAATTGTGGAAAAACAAGATGAGAAAAGAAAATTTTAAAACAAAACACCCCTATTCCACATCTTAAGAAAGAGCTTAATTGGGGTCAACTTTCTGTGTTACATTTGATAAGTCAGATTACCTGTGTGACATCAATTAGGGAAATTCTGCTGATCATCCACAACTTCTCCTTGAACTTTTGGCTTTAAAATACTTGATAAATACTAGGATCACCTTTGAAATAATTTCCCTATTAATTTATAGCTATTTTTTAACATCTCTATTCTGACTAGTTTTCCACAAGATGAGAGAAATTATTTTAATATGTGCACTTGGCACATCTCTCCCTTTTAAATGATGTGATTGTTCCCAACAAAAGACCATCGGATGGAAGGACTATAATTTTTGAAGATAGCTTATCTTGGGCTGTTAATGCTATTAACTTTGGCTGAACAACACATAAGCATTTTGCACCTCATTCGTAACACGTGAAGGGATCTTGTGGCTAGGATTGAGAACTACAATCCATCATCATGTGCATATTGTATTAAGATAGACCTAATGTCCTTCCAAATAAAAAAAAAAATAAAAGGTCCTCACATTAATAAACAATGACTATTAGTTCCAAATTGACACTGATTTTAAAAATTTTTCCTCAGAGACCTACACTGTATGGACAGAAGTATTGCGTCACCTACACATTACACTTACAGGAGCTTTCATTACATCTCACTTTAAATCTATAGGCATTAATATGCAGCTATAACAGCTTGACCTTTCTGGGAAGGCTTTCTATAAGATTTTGGAGTGTGTCAGGGGGAATTTTTGGCCATTCATGTAAACTCAGATTCTGATAAAAGGGCCTAATTGGGGTGGGACTGAGGCTGCCGTTCTGGGGCATCTGGGCTGCCCCGGGCAGTGGGGGTGGGCGCTGGGGGAGCCCGCCTGTTGTCTTGGGTTGTGGGCTTCAGGGGGACTTGTGGTGGCGGGGGCCGTCCCTGGGCTGGATGGCCGGCCCCCTTGGATGGGCCCAGGTGTGGGGTCTGGGGGCTCTGGCGTCCGTGGGCTGCCCGCCCCCCGGGTGGGTCTTTTCTCCCTCCTGTGCGGAGGGGGGATTCATGCTTCCTTGGGCCCGCCAATATGCTGGGTGGGTCGGCCTGCGTCCGGTCGTCTGGCCCAGAGTTCGGGGATCCTGATTCCCGCGGCCCAGTTGGGGGACGGGGGATGGAGAGTGTGGTGGGCTTTCTCCCTGGGGTGGCATGTCCTGATCTAGCTTGTCTTGTGTGTTTGTGTGTTTTTTTTTTTTTTCCCCCCTCTTTTTTTTTTCTTTTTTGTTTTCATATCA
>VUQH01045581.1:0-18578 GCA_015106775.1 Etroplus canarensis | reverse complement strand
GAGATTTTTACTGGGAGTGACCAGGATGGACAGGATTAGAAATTAGTACATCAGATGGACAGTAGAAGTTGAGAAGCTTGGAGATAAAATCAGAGAGACAAGGCTGAGATGGTTTGGACATGTTCAGTGGAGGGATAGTGGATATATTGGACAAAGGATGTTGAAGATGGAGCTGCCAGGCAGGAGGAGAAGAGGAAGACCACAGGGAAGATTCATGGATGTAGTGAAGGAGGACATGCAGAGGGTTGGTGTGAGGGAAGAGGACGCAAGGAATAGGGTGAGATGGAGGCAGATGATCTGCTGTGGCGACCCCTAACGGGAAGAAGAGGAAGAAGATTTAAAAGTGTTCAGTTTGCAGCTGTAAAATCAGTGACATCCTCTTTAGCCAGCTATGGTAATTTAGAAATATTAATATTCTTAAATATGAATCAATATTAGAAATATTAACAACCTCAAAACCCAAACTAAGTTGGTGAACATTATACAAGCTAAATATTTTATGTTAATATTTTCATGAGATGCATGTTACTAATCAGCAGGTCCAAACAAAATCTATGCATTTTTCATAGTTTTTTGCAGTGGTACAGGAGGAAAATCTTGGAATTCTGTGGAGTGTTTTTTGCTTGTTACATTATCAGCACTTCGTAAAAAAAAATCATAATCATTGTTTCTTGAGCAAATGCTGATTTCTTTAAAATAATAAATCATACTACATTTTTTTAACATTGCAAAAGGCTGAAAGAAATATTAATGTACTCAAACTTTTGAATTTAACACTTTTAAAGCCTTTTCATGCTGATCAAAGTCACAGCAATATACACTCGCGACAGAGAGGTGGAAATGGTAAACATTTCAGATTTCCTGTGGGCCTGGTAATCAGTGAACTGCATTATTATTTGGTTTTTAAATTGAGGGAGTATAACTAAAACAGAACACCTTGTGATTTTCTGTTTTTATTTGATTTGAACAGATCATCAGAGCCTGATTATTCCTCTGTGCCACTGCTGTCAAAAACAAACAACAAAAAAATTATTATAAATACATGAGTGGGTAACACTGTTGCACAGCTAGACATGTTCTGTCTTTACCGTGATATGGACATCTTGCTTTGAGCTTATATACATATACAATAAACTGTACACTGCCTGGTGCCATAATAATGTATTCTTCTCTAAACTCATTTAATCTTAATCTGAGTGACATTAGAATGAATTTGTTTTTTCTGTAACCAAAGAGATGACAAGGGAAATCTGCCAGATGATGATCCTCAATCAGATGTCCATGTCGCTGAGGGATCTGAGTCACCAAACTCCTACCTGGACCAGGAGTGTCGACGGCGATTTCCTCTGGTGGAGGAGGATACTATACTCTACTGTTATGAGTATGACCAGAACCAAGAGGTGGCATCAGTGCGCAGGGGGAGCACTCCCACTTATGGTAAGACCTTTGCTTCATCTGAAGATTCACTGCTGTAATAGTGGGAGCCAAGAATTTAAAAACTGTGAAAATGTGACGTCTTAGTGTTTCTTAGTGTTTGTGATGTGTGTGTATGTGTGGGAGCAGGCTGTGTAATATTGCCTTTCCCTGTGCTTCCTTGCTCTAGGGAGGCTAAGGCCCATCTCAATGCCAGTGGAATACAACTGGGTGGGAGACAACGAAGACCTGGCCAAGCTGAAGAGAGAGAGCAGGAGAGGTGAGTGGGAGGCAGTGGGAAAAGAGAGAAAAAGAAAGGGAGGCAGAAAGGGACAGAGGGAGCTGAGGTGAGTGGGTGGATATCTCATAATATCCTCATCCTCTCAGATCTCCCAGCCAAAAAGTAGAAGGATGAGCTGGCCTGTCAAAACTGATAACATGCTGGATATCAGCTCCTGCCTGTATCTCCTCCATATGTTCATTATCTATCACTGCTCCTTTTCCCCCCTTCATCCCTTTCTCTGTTTCTCTCTTTCTTGCTCTCAGTTTTGCCATCCCTCTGTGCTTGGATATAAAAAGGCCACTGTTGCTTTGGCAACTGTATAAATATATTTTCCTAAGATTTTCACATTTTGCCAGTGACTGTTGAGCTAGGTGGTAAATGAAGTGGGAGGAGACTGAATTGTGTTTTTTCAGCCTCAAAGAAAGACTTGAGTGATGTGTTTGTTTCCTCTGGGGATGCTGCTGATATGTTGCTCCTTTGGGCTTTTCAGAAAAAGTGATGGGGCTATATTTATCTACAAGAGGCAGTATTTGGAAGTTTTGAAGGCTTCCTGCCTGACAACGGCTTCCTCTGTAGATCCTTTAATGCTTTTCACATATTATTGTGGAAGTTTTTGAAAAGTCAGCCTCCACTGATCACAGGCAAAAGAGGCAGTTGAGTAGATTACATAAACTTTAATCAGTGTTTATTGACATTAATGATAATGATATGTGGATAATTTTTTTTGAGTTTGAAAAAAAATGGTTTTAGGTTACTAACACATGTGCACGATAATATTTTTCAATCATATAAAGTAGGTTCTGCACTGAGTCTGCCTCTCTTGTGTCCCTGAAGAGAATTCCCTAATGCATTTTGAGAGTGAAGACAAAACCTCACGTGAGGACTTCCTCTTGGGCCGCAGCCTGAGTCAGAACAGGAGGAAGACTGAACGAGGAGCCAGCCCTACCCATTACACACTCGTCCCTGCCCTCCAGATGGAAGTCTCCCTCTCCACATCTAGCTCTGACTCTGCATCCTTATATCACGTTAGTGTCTCGTGCCTGTGCAAAATGAAAATATTTGATGTTGCGACTCATAGAATCATGTCATTCTATTTTTTTCTAACTTTATTTATTTTTTTTTTTTTTTGCAGGTGTTTGAGCGATCCTCACTGCTGTCGAGGTCAAAGAAGAAGGGTAAAGGTAGGGTCATTTTTGGGGTGAAAGTTTACTTGAGCTAGCTCACGTGTATTCAAATTCAAATATGTGCAGATGTTTCATGATAGTGTTTTCTGACCCCCTCCTCTGTTCTGCTTCCCTGCTGGTGCCTGCAGCTGGAAGTCCTCTCACTTCAATTAGCAAGCGGCGAATTTCCTGCAGGGACTTGGGTCAGGGGGACTGTCAGGGCTGGCTGTGGAAAAAGAAGGATGCTAAAACCTATTTTTCACAGAAGTGGAAGAAGTACTGGTTTATCCTGAAAGACACATGTCTGTACTGGTACATGAATGAAGAGGTAAATATGAGCATTTCTATGAAAGAGAAACTTATACCTTTTAGACTTTATTCTTTGTGTTGAACTTTGAATTAACTCTCTGTTTGCTTGTCTCAGGATGAGAAGGCAGAGGGCTTTGTCAGCCTGCCAGAGTTCAAGATAGATCGTGCCACTGAATGCAGAAGGAAGTTGTGAGTACCTGTTTTCACCTGAAAGACATAAAGCTTCCCAGATGTGCTGTGGATTTACATTCATCAATGTCATATATTTACATGCAATACAGTCCCTTAACATTAATTCATCAATTAATCTTGTGCAAACTGATTCTTGGCCATTTTGAATATCTGTTTTTCTTGTCAAATTTCATGTTCTCACTTAAAAATTAGGAACAGGATGACTGACTCCCAAATAATATTCTGACAGGAGGCCAGCAGATTCTGTTTTGTATAGAATGATCATATAAATCTGACATTATGAAGGAAAAGGAGAAATAGCTGAAGCAGTTTTTGTACAAGTAAAATTTGGTGTGTTAATAACAAGTGAAATAAAGATCTTTAAGTAGTTTAGAAAATAAAAATGTAACCGAGGAAGAATGTAAACCACATTTTTTGCGTGATATTTTAACTAATTCTAAGAAAATCATGTTGGGATTTTTGGACCTGGAGTTTGTTTTAGTCATAGATGGAGGGTTCTAAGTCTTCTGAATATGTGATAGAGAAAATTCAGTAAGAAGGGGAGGCTGTAACGTGGGTCATGGGTGGGACAAGACAACAAGTTTGAAGATAAAAACAGTAGGCAAAAATGAAACCGTTTGTGTACAGGATTAGATAATAAGGAGTTTTGCGTTTTCTGTCTTAGAGAATGGCTGCGTGACACAAATAAGCTTTCTGCACAGAGAAGGAACAGATGAAGTAGATCACTTTGTAAAAAGCACATAACTACCTTCACTTGCTGTACCGCAGTGGCCAAAATGTGGACTTAAAACCAGTAGATACCTTTTTAGGGAAGACACTAACTTTTAAGGCTTTTTCCCTGAGTTCAATCTGAAAAGAAACAAAGAGCATTCTTGCAAATGTTGATGGTATAGACAACTTACAACAGTCAAAATGAGCATGAGCTGCTGTTCACTGTAAACTTAGAGAGTTAAAATCATTAGCACATTTAATTGGTTGGGTGTACATTATTGAGTTAAATGTCAGGAATATAAGAGGGTTGGGGGTTGTGTTTCATAATTATGGCTCTATCTTAATTATGTATCTTAATGATGCCCTTCAGCTTTTGGGACGAGGATTGTGACTGTATGCAAGTGCAAATCATATTTTATGAAACTGACTCTGACTTGTACAACTCCCAAAATAAGCAAAGCACTTAATCTCATGATGCAAATCTTGCTGTTTTGTGTCAGTCTGAGTTACTGTATGTATGACTGTGTTTTGGGTTATTTTGGCAGTCGACTCATTCATATGCTAATATGTGTCATACTGTACATCCTTGTCCTTCTGCTTATGTGTGATTAAATTTACTTCCTTTCAGTGCTTTCAAGGCTTGCCATCCAAAGATAAAGACCTTCTACTTTGCTGCGGAAAATGTAGACGACATGTCCCGGTGAGTAAATGAAGCTATGATAGGCATGTTGTAAACTCCCCCCGCAAGGGTCTGCAAATTGAATCCCCCTACTACACTGCTCCCCCTTCTTTGGAACAGAGCGGTTTTGTAAGTTTATTAGTCAAACGGGCAAACACACATACACGGACACACTAGCATGAGATGTTTTATTGGATGTTGAACTGCTGTGCGTCACGACTGTTGTTCTCCCCCACAGGTGGCTGAGTCGGCTCAGTATGGCAGTGGCAGGCTACTCTGAACAGCAGGAGAAAATGCGCCAAGACCAAGGTGAGATTAGTCACAGTCTGTGTTCACGGCGCTGTAAGAATTTCTTCAGCTGTTACAGGTCAACAGTTATATAAAGCAGTTGACATTAAGCAGTGGAACATCATGCTGTTGCTTTGAGATTGAGGAATCACATATGAATAGGGTGAAACAAATGCATGAATAATCATTTTGCCTAATCTTCATTTGGCGAAGGTTTTAATTTACTATCATAGGTTCACAGCAGTAATTTAGCTCCAGTGTAGAGCTGCAGATTTCATGACTTTTGCATCACAAACGGACAAAAAAATGTTGTACGCTGCAACATAAAAATTATTTAAACTCTCCATTTTTATTCAGCTGCCTTAATTTTATTCTGTTGCTTTAAAAATGACTTTTTGCTCTGAAGTGCTCACTTCTTTTCAGCTTCTCAACAGGGATTTAATTGATTTTGAAATTATAGCTTAGATTGATATGAAGTGTAGAGAATTCAATAAATACATCTAGATCAGCAGCAGAGGCATTTTACCTCTGCTACTTCCACAACTTTTGTTTCTTCATGCTGAAAATAAATACTAGTTTTAAGGGGTTGAATAACTTCCTTGATATTTTTGTATTCTAGTTTTCTTACAAATGGACAGGAAATAATGTAACTAATCCTTGTGCTATTTAGAGGAGCCTACGTGGAAACCTTGCATGGGTGGGTGGGTCAGAGCTGGTTTGTCACTAGTTTCATGAAGACTTTATAGACAAGTTTCTAAATTAGAACCATAACACCTCCAGAAAACCTTAAAGGAAGTTCTCACATTTTAGACCCATCCTTCTTCACACTCTCAACAGGAGACCTGGACTTGTACATCACACCTACACCACTTCCACGCTGTTGCTACAGTACCCCTGTCAGAGCACTTAGTCAGAGTTTGATCTTTCTGGCCTGATGCAGGTGTTCAGGTGTTACTTTTAGAAACACTTGATTTTGAGTCTGTCCACAACGATGAACTTGACATTGTTTTTGTTCGTGTCAGATTACTGGAGTGAAAGTGACCACGAGGACATGGAGATACCTTCAATGCCCAAACAGGACAGTCCACCACCACCTTATGATACGTATCCCAGAGCATCCTCAGTGAGTCTGTCAGCCTGTAGTTAAAAAATGTACGGTTGATACTGAATCCTCTATACGGCACACTTCTCTTTTTTTCTTGCAATCATTTGTTTGTAATTAGGTGAGTCCCTACCTGGAACCAAAACGTGGCCATCTCTCCTCTTCTGACACGTTCCAGTCCCGCTCCTCTCACGAGGACTTCCGCTCTGAGCCTCAGGAAAGCAGCAGCAACAATGGTGTCTCCCCTGGGCAGAAGACGAGCAGCCACCGAAACTCCTGGCATGATCAGATGGAAAGCACAACACGGATGCACTACCTTCAGACATTTCCTGTAGAGGAATCCTTGCTATCTGAGGACAGAGACCAACTAGCAATGGAGTACCGTAGGCAGTCTACTCTGCCTGCACAGCGCAGTCTGCTACAGGAGCAATACAGAGCCCTGCCCTTGCCCCTGAGGGCCAGTATTGATTCAGAGGCTGGAGGGAAACCTCGCAGCTTCACACTTCCCAGAGACAGTGGTCTCCATGCTATCCTCAGTGCCACCACTGCTGCTTCTGATCAGAGAGAACCCCAGCACTACCAGCTGGACCGGCCCAGGGATGCAGGTAAGAGTCCTTATATGAATTATCAATACTGAGATTATAAGCATTTTCTCAGTTTTTGAAATTGAAAATATATTGCACAACAGAGAAGCAAAACATTCACAGTTTTATATTTTTATATTATTACATTTATTGCAAGTTTTGGCTGACTACAAGATACATATATAAGGAAAAGTATACATGCATCATATCCATATATAATATACGTATAAAAGTAAAAAGATAAAAAATTCACAAGTGGGCTGCCTAATAACATGTTACAGAACAAAATAAAACAATATCATATAAGTCAGACCTTATTTCAAGCATGTAAACAACAAGAAACCCATTGACTTTGGGACAAGGAGTTGTAAAATACTAGCTCATTTATCAGGTTTTAGGACCTATTCCTGCAGCATTCTATAGCAAATGGAAAAAGTGAATAAAGAAGTAATTACTTAATCAAAACTACACAGTACATATGTGAGTATATATACACGCACATATATGTAATGTCATTAGTAGTGTAGTGCTTTGTAGATAAATGTATCTATGTATTAGGTCACAATTATGCATTAGAGTTTAGTTATGAAAATAGATAAATGGAAAGCTACAGGTAATTTAGATACATTTAAAAAAATCTAGTATGATAATATAGTATAAATAGTATTGTTTTTCATATTTAGAATAAACTGACATCCTTCCCACAAACTTGAATTACATTGCTGTGATTTAGACAATCAAAATCATTTGCTAGAAGTGATCGATGAAGTTTTGAAAGCAGTTTTTCGAATCCAACTGATACAAACAGAAATTTGACTAAAAAAGAGCCTGTCTTACAATAAACACTGCCATAATCACTGTATACTGTATAAAATAAGATTTCAGCAATATCCACTTACATTTAATCAAATGTTGAATAACATTCAGTTGAAATCACTTCAAATTAACACATCTGGAACATGACATATAGTGCAGATGAAGGGCTGCTTGAGGTAATCTGACAGTTTTGTGGAGTACAAAGATGCTGAAGCACAGAAGATCAAGAAAGCACACATTTAATAGTATCAATGCCATTGTTCTGAATTGTCCTGCTGTTAGGGTCTCTCCTGCTCAGTATTACATAAAGATCAGTTTTTTCGTCTTCAGAGGGCCGAGCAAATGTGCTTATTCATCATCAGTTATTTTATTAAAGCTGCTAACAGGCAGTCAGAGCCAGCAAATGTCAGAGGTTGAATACTCACTAATATTGCTTTATTGGATTGGATTTAAAGGCAGCCCATTCGCCATCCCATGAAGTCCTCCGGGGAAGTTGTCTAAGTGAAGTGAAATTTAGTCTTATCTGATACTGATTTATCTTGGCAGCCCACTCTCTTTTTTTCTCACGCACTCTCTGGCTCTCATTCTTTCTCTTTTTCTTTTCTTTCTCCCTCTTGCCCGATCGAGATGTCGTTGTGCCTCTTGGCAGTGTTTGGATGGTGAAGCGAGGAGGAATCCTTTCAGCCCAAGTTAATGCTGAATCCAGAATGGGATAAAGAAAGATGCCCAAGGCTCCTCTCTACTTGTCCTCGTTTATCTGTTCCTCTGCTGTTCATTCTCTCCACCACTTCCAATAAGGATGAGAAAGAGACACAAAACAGGCGGCAAACAAAGCACAATACATTTCAAAGCACAGCTCCAAAGCTTCAGAATGTACCACCCTGCTTCCAAAATATAAAAGAGAGTGACAACTCACAGAATCAGAGCTCGATTGCAGTGTTGGTGTTTTGCCAACAGAGGGCAGTGCATGAAAATAGGAGCCGAGGGGGTCTTGGTAGCTTATTAGAATAATGTATAAGTGTGTCCCGTTTCATAGGTTTAACCTTTAATGTTCTCTGAAGAAAATACCACAATGAATAAATGTACCACTGAATGGTATGTTAAAAAGAGCAGAAATGTTCACTCATCTATGAAGCAAAGACTACATTATCTGAGTAAACAGGATAAAGGGAGTGGAAAAAATAAAATGTAAGTGCAAGGCATAAATAAGGCTTTCCCCCCACTGTAACTCAATTTCTTTTTCTTTAAAAAAATATATCAAAAAGGATCAAAAAATGGGGACATTAATTTAGGGTTTTCTGTGCCTTATTCTGCTCAACCTGTTGCATTTAGTAAGTCTCCCAAAAAAGGTCAGGTCTCAGGAGGTTAAAATTCATCTTATTTGTAATACTTGTAAGTTAATGTTATTTAATTTTCATTTTTCAATTTTAATTTTCATTTCATTAATATTTGAACTCTGTTTTCATGAAGGTACTTGTTACTTTATGAGTGTCCCTGGTAGTGTAGTGGTTTGCCCATTTGCCTTTCAAGTAAAAGGTCCCTGGTTCAATCCCAGGTGGGGACACGAGTCCCTCTCATCTTGGAGGGTTGCGTCAGGAAGGGCATCTGGTGTAAAACCTCTGCTAAATTACCAGTGTGGACTAATCCACTGTGGAGAATACAAGGGAGCAGCTGAAAGGCACCCCCACTTCAAGATTCAAGAGAGCTTTATTGTCATTTCGACTACATATAGCTGGCGCAGGAAATAGTGTTTCTCCAGGACCTGGTGCGACAGAGACAGGACTAGTTTTTATTTCTACAGTTAAAAAAATGTAAGTTTAAAAGATTTTAAAAAAAGACATAAATAAATAAATAAAGTGCAACAATGCAATGCAATGTAAACAATGCCAAGGACACCCTACAATGCAAAAACAAACACTTGTTACTTTATGAAGAACTAAAAAAATAAGAACACATTGTTATAAAGCAAACTACCTGAACTAATTAGTCTGTAAGTGAATCAACAGAAAATGAAAAATATTGGCTCAATCAAAATAGCAAAACATTTTTATGATTCCAGCTTTTAAATGTGAAAAGTTCCCGTTATTTTTGTTGTTGTTTGAATACTTTTGAGGTAAATTCTGTTTCAATGTTTGCTTAGTAAGAAATAATCAGCAGAATAATCTATAATTAGTTGCAGTCCTGAATAAGAAGGTACTGAAGTAAAATGCTGCTTGAGTGTAGTTTTATATTTTGGTTAATGGAATGTTTCTCCAGAAAAATAATGTTGTTTCTTAAAATAGTGCAGTGATGCTTTTGAGTCATTTCAGAAGCCACTTGTTACCTTTACCTCTCTGCTGTTTCATGCTGAGTATTGGCTTGCATGGGAGTGTAGGCAGATAATGTTAAAAGGTAAAAAATGTCAGTCTTGACTTCAGTTTAATGTAAAATTTGTGTTGGTGGTTTCTTGCCCTTCTTTCCAGGTCATGTACGTGATTGCAGGATGCAGACGGACTCTCTGGTGGATTTGTACCGGGCTCTTGAGCAGACAAGTCTGTCTGACCACAGACCAGCCAATCGCCTGGAGTACAAGCGCTCATTTGTCCGCAGAGTTAACGACCCCCTCCTAAATGACAAACTTCACCGTTTGCGGGTCCTTCACAGCTCACTCAATGTATAGCAAAATTTTTAACATTTATTTTTTAGTGCATGTTGTGTTTGCTGATAACTAATTCATGCTTTTATTTTCTTATAGAATGTCCCTCTTCAAGACACAAATCGGTCGCTGGGTTTTTTAGGGTAGCTTTTTGAGGATCAGCGTGGCGGTGACACCTCAGCTGTAACACCTCTGCCTACGCTTCACACTGCTGGCGTCCCAGTGATGGAAATAAAAAGCACCAAAAACCATTGTTTATCTGCTCGGTTCTCCATCTTCTCTCATTTTACTCCTTTTAATTCCTGCAACTTCACCCACTGTGCAGGAGCACAAAGCCTGTGTCCCTATTTACTTCATCTCTTTCTTCTCTAAGATGAGGGCTGTAATAACAGGCAAAAAAATGCCTGGCTTGATAAAATAACGTGTTGATGCCCAGGGTTTATGGCAAATAAGCACTTTGTATCCATGTCAAAAATTTGTCAGAGAGATTTTTAAATCATTGCACACATGCATGGCCACCTCCCCTTGCTTCTGTTGAGTTGTTTTGAACATTATGTTGGAGTTGTGTGCAGCTGCTCATTGAAAGTATGTACACAGCATTTGGTTATGCATGTATGTTCATGGATAAATTTGTTCTATGAGTGTACAGGATGTTAAGCATATATATACAGATATTATGATCATATTACATTAATGCAAAAGTGACTACACAGTGTTTTGGGGTACTTATACAAATTGTAAATCAAGTGCTGTGCCTCAGTGATAGTGAATGTACATCGTACTTTTCCAAGAGAGATGAGAGAAGATATAGAAAGCAAGCTATCCCTCCAAACAGAGGCACAAAAATAAAGCTTGGCAATAATGAACTAGTATTGTAAATTACAGATGAATGATCAGAATAGTTGTCTATTTTTGTATGCATGCTGTGTATCTGATTGTTTGTAAAACATTTTCTCCTCCCCCTGACTCAGCCATAGCCCTTCACACACACACACACACACACACACACACACCCTTCCCAACACACGCACACACACACACACAAGCAGCACAGTGTATTTTTGATTCTTCTTATATAAACTACCCCAGAAAATTGAACCATTTTTTAAACTGTTCACCACAAAAAGCATAACTGTATTTATTAAGTGTTTAATGTACAAGCATGCTTTGTAAGACTAAAACTCCGTACCATACCATGTGAAAATGACTCACATATCACACCTGTGCCATATTGTAGCTGCATTACTTTTTTTATTAAATAAAGTATGGTATGGGCATACATAAGAGCCACTGCCTAGTGTTTTTATTTCTCACAAAACACATTTCAAAATCCTGTTTTTTCTACTCCTGTTATGCTCCTTTTAGCTCTCATTATATTGTCTCCATGGTTTAATTCACAAACATGCATCCTAAAGCAGGTAACACATAAAGTGGAGAGTAATTGGCGTTCCACTAATTTAGGACACCTTCATCTGGCCTGGAGAAATAGTCTGTTAATCTATAAAAAAAAGCTCTTCATAAAGCTAGGACTAACTATTCGTCACTGATAGAAGAGAATAGGAACAACTCCAGGTTTCTTTTCAGCATGTTAGCCAGGCTCACACCGAGTCCGGCCTCTGTTGAGCCATGTATTCCTTTAGCTCTCAGGACTGTTCAAAGAGGTCTTGTCATTGATTAATGCTTCAGTTTTGAATATCATCACTTTATCCTTTTTAATGGACCAAATACCACAGGCTTTTAAATTGGCTATAATTAAACCACTGCTTAAAAAGCCTTTGCTTGACCCAGCAATCTTAACTAATTACAGACCAATTTCCAACCTCCTTTTCATTTCAAAATTTCTTGAAAGAGGTGTTGCAGAACAACCGTGTGATAACTTGTAAAGGAGTGGTTTATTTGATTCAGAGTTCATCTTAGTATAATGACAGCACTAGGATGTAGCTCTCCACTTCAGACTTCCAGCTTTGTTTGTCACATTGAAGTGGGATATGACCTACCATCGACGTGCTGGTGAGGCTTATTGTCGATAGGTTTTTTTCATTAGAGGTTTTCCTTCCTGTAGTCCTTTGACCTCTGATCTCTTCTACAAGCACAGTAGAGTGTTTTTTTTTTTTTTGTTTTTTTCCTCACGGTCAATTCAGAATTGCCAATTAACCTAGTCCATTGCATGTCTTTGGACTGTGGGAGGCAGCTGGAGCACCTGCAGGGAACCCTGACAAGCACGGGGAGAACATACAAACTCCACACAGAAGGGCCTAGGGTAGCTGGATGTTGGATTACTGCAGTGCAGGTTACTAATAATTTTCTTATGGATTCTGACAGTGGACTAGTTTCTGTGCTTGTTCGTCTAAACCTCAGTGCAGCATTCGATACAGTTGACCACCACATCTTACCAGAGAGGCTAGAATACTCCGTTGGCATTAAATTGAATGCATTACGCTGGTTTGAATCTTATTTATCTGAGAGAGTCTTCCTCACACACAAAAGTTAGTCATGGAGTCCCCAGGGTTTAGTGCTGGGACCAATACTCTTTACTTTATACATGCTTCCCTTAGGCAATATTATTAAAAAAACACTGCATACACTTTCATTGCTATGCAGATGATACCCAGCTATATTTATCCATTAAGCCAGATGACACAAATCAATTAATTAAACTACAGGTATGTCTTGAAGACATAAAGACCTGGATGGCCTGTAATTTTCTACTTTTAAATTCAGACAAAACTGAGGTTATTGTATTTGGCCCTAAAAACCTCAGAAACAGTCTTTCTGACCAGATACTCACTCTGGACGGCATTACTTTGGCCTCCAGTGACACTATTAGGAATTTTGGAATCATTTTTGATCAGGACATGTCCTTTAATTCTCACATTAATCAAATATGTAGGACTGCCTTGTTTCAACTCCAAGTATCGCCAAAATTAGAAACATTCTGTCTCGAGAGATGCTGAAAAACTAGTTCATGAATTTATTACTTCTAGGCTTGATTATTGTAATTCATTGCTATCTGGCTGTTCTAAAAGCTCCCTAAAAAGCCTCCAGTTGATCCAAAAGGTTGCAGCAGGAGCCCTGACAGGGACTAGAAATGGAGATTCTATTTTCCCTATATCGGTTTCTCGCCATTGGTTTCCTGTTAAATCCAGAACTGAATTTATTGGGAGGCAGAGCCTTCAGCTATCAGGTCCCTCTCCTGTGGAACCAGCTCCTGGTTTTTCTACAGTACATTTAAGATTAGGCTTAAAACTTTCCTTTTTGATAAAGCTTACAGTTAGAGCTTAGTTATGCTGCAATAGGTTTAGGCGGCTGGGGGGCTTCTTATGATGTGCTGGGCATTTCTTTTCCACCCACTTCTTTTCACTCCCCATGCATTTATTTGCCACTGCTGCATGTCATCAAATGTTGTCTTTTCTCTTCCATAGTCTGTGTCTCTTTTCGCTCCCCTTTCTCTCTTCTCTGTCCCCTCACCCTTAACTAGTCGAGGCAGATAGCTGTCCCTCCATGAGCCTGGTTCTGCCGGAGGTCTCTTCCTGTTAAAATTGAAGTCGCCAAATGCTTGCTCATACGGGATCGTCTGATGTTTGGAGTTTTCTCTCTAATACTGTAGGATCTTTACCTTACAGTGTCAAGCCCCTTGAAATGACTTTTGTTGTGAATTGGCGCTATATAAATAAAATTTAATTGAACTGAATTATTAATAGGCAACCAAATTAATCAGTCTACTCAGTGTACATGAAGCCTCAGGCTTTAATATAGAATATAATCAATACTGTAATTAAGAAAGAAAAACACAGAAGATGAACAATGGAAGACTATTGTGCTATTTGTGGTGCAACAGTGTATGTCTTTCTGCCACTTAGATGCAGTAATGTTAACCTGAGGAACCAGCTACAGTCACGCAATAATAATCATAATTTTTAAAAAAGACAGGACAGCCGTATCTCATTAGACACAGATATATTAACACAGAGAGAACACACAGTTATCTTCTCAGTCTCAAGTATAAAACAGCAACCCAAGCAGGGGAAAGCCTTTGCAGAAGTACCATTACTATATTTATTTGGTAAGTTAACCATTGTTCGATTCATTTCTGCATGAAAATAATTCTGATATGAAAATCTAGTGTCATTACACATAGAAGGTAATGCAAAAGTTTCTAGCCACCCCTCATTTCTTTATATTTTGCTTCCAAGGAGCCAGATTTTCTCATTAAAATGGTCTTAAGCAACAATTATCTAGGATTTCTTAAGGTCTTTAAAAGTTTTTCCTTGGACATCGGCTTTCTTTTCATTCATTTTCAGTCCAGTCCTTGTACCTGACCATTTTTGCTTAATTATTATCTACTTATCAGGGACTTATGAATCATTTAGGCATAATAAAAACACTTAAAACAAGGGATGAACCAGTGTTACGTCAACACATAAAAGACAACTTACAAAAGAGCAAATTTTAAATTGTATCTTTAGGCACTTTTGTACTAGCAGCATGTTGCAAAAACACATCATTTGTTCACATTTCTTGGAGATGAAATGCTCAGCGCATCATGGGACGTCTCCCAGTGGCGTAAGCTTATTACAGCATAACTAAGAGATAGTTTAGGATCACCTGATCCAGTGCTAACTATAAGCTTTATTAAAAATGAAAGTTTTTTAATCTTAAATGTAGAGAGGGTGTCTGTCTCCTGAATACAAACTGGGAGCAGGTTCCACAGGAGAGGAGCCTGATAGAGGAAGGCTCTGCCTCCCATTCTACTTTAGGAACCACAAAGGAGCTTGCACTCTGGGAACAAAGTGCTCTGCTGGGAAAACATGATTATTCAATTTAAATTCAATTCTTGATTTAACAGGGAGACATTCAAGAGAAGCCAACACAGGGGCTTCTTTATGGTGCCCTTCAATGGAAGGGTCACTATCAAGAAGCCATTCTTAAGGAAGAGAAACAGGAAGAAAATGCTGAGTTGTGCAAAATTACACAAGTACTCTGCTAAAAATCAGTGGCAACAGGTCTTACTGGAAGATTAATTCAAATATAACATTTTTGGTTCAAATTATTGTATGTTTAGAAGAGATCAGGAGAAAGGTACCACAGTGCGTGTCAACAGCCACCTGCAAACCACGGTGGAGACTTTTTAATGATTTGGGGCTGTCTTTCAATCAGTGGTGTTGGGGATCTTGTCAAAAGTGATGGAATTATGAATCCAGAAAACATTCTGAAACCCATCTGCTTGGCAATGGCTTTATTTTTCAGCATGGCAGTGAATAAACCTACCTGGACGGGAAAGCACACAATGAAACACTATCATGGCTTGGCCTCCCTAGAGCCTGTAATCCAATGTACTGAAGAAGTTCGGAATCTTCTTAAAGATGAATAATCAAGGTAGTCATATTGACTTTCAGGCTCATTAAAATTGTACAAACTCTGTTGTTGCCTTATGTGTTGTATATTTCTGGTTCTTTTTGCACGTTTACAATTTTCCTAGGAGAATATAAAGAAATAAGGGGTGGTTGTGTAAGCTGTCCTGAATGAACATTGACTTGATGAAGAATAATTTTACAAGGGGCATTTTTTTGCTACCTTTTGAAATAAAAGCGAAAAGGTCCCACAAACAATACTCAGTAATTATAATCAGCAATATTGTCACTGTGTTAAAACACACATGATTAAATAACATGAATATTATTTATTGTTTAAAAGCAAGATATTTTTTATTTATTTATATGTTACAACACATTGCATCAGTCATGCGTCTGCCTCATCATACAAATAAACAAATATCTTTTATCATGTTCCACATGACAATTTTGCTTTATATTAAGAAACCTTCATCATATGTCTTTTTCATTTTCAGGCCCATAATGTAAAAACAAAAAAAAAAACAAAAAAACAAAAATGATATGATGACAAGGAAAGTCTCAAGTTATGACAGGAATATTTCTGATTCACTGTGTAGCAAATTATTATATCATAAAATATATCATTACCAACCACCCCCACCCCCAACAAAAAATAAAAACCCAAAAATCTTTAACTGAAGTAAAATGCTGGCATCTAATTATTCTATTTAATTTTCTCTTTTCTATTCTAATTAATTTTCCATTCGCTAAACTGAGAAAATAATGTTAGACATCCATGTAAAGATACACATGGAGAAAACAGTTTGACTTAACAATTTAAAACATGTTGCTGACATTTTAAAACAGTGTAACTATTTGTGATGTGTAGAATTGTTCTTAAAAAAAAAAAAAAGAATTGTTCTAAACTGTGACAAGATCAGCTAAACTAAACTGCTGCCCCTGTATTTCTGTTATAGGGTCAGGCAGGAACTTTGTTACAATAAAAGTCCTACAACACAAGCAGCTGGTCAGAGGGGATTGAGCTTTATATATATGGGGATATTAACCAAACTATTAGGGTGTGCATTCCTCTTTTCATTGTATGAAAACTCATCCATCTGAATATTGGCTTAACTCAAATTCTGGATAGAATGGATTGATAATAAAGGAAGTGTATCTGGAAAAAAAGAAGTGAACTGATCCTTTAAATGGACCGGCAAGGAAACACTGCAACTCCAGTCCAACATAACACATAAACTGCACTACATAATAGCAGGTATTTTAATAAAAATGTCCCGACAGTGTTGAGGAAACTCAGGATTTATTCAGGGAAGGACTGCTTTATTGTAAACAAGTCAATGTAAAAATGCCCATTTACAAAATGACAAACACACAAAAACCCTTTTTATATATGCAGATTCACACATTAGCCAAAATGACTATTATTCTCTTATTTAGTACTTTGTCTATCTATTCTCAGCTGAGTCAGAAAGCTTTGTCCATCATACTTTAGCCTGAGGAAGGTAATTCATGAATTCTTTCAGTGTTGTCATATTGGTTTGCAGTGAGCTCTGTGTTCATTAACCCTCTCGTACTAAACCTCGTGAGTAAAACCCAGAGTAAAATCAGTCCATTAATCTCCATGAATCCATTCTAATCCTTTAAATATTTGGTAATATCTCTGTAACGCTACATGGGTGCTTTTTACTTGATTTAATGAATTTGAATGACTAGCCAGGGTAATATGACAGTGTGGTTTCAATCTTTCTTTCTTTCTTTCTTTCTTTCTTTCTTTCTTTCTTTCTTTCTTTCAACAAACGTGTGTCAAATGTCAGCTCTGAATATGACTTTTATTTGGAGAGAACATTCAAAGTTTCTAAACAAAATGCAACAAAGATTGTGCAGCCAATGAAAAATTAATTAAAAAAACATACAAAATTGGCTGACAAAAAAGGTGATTATTATATGTTGTTATGTCATTTTACTTACTCATTTTACTCACTTATTTTTTAACGTCTGGAACTTACTTTTGATTTTTGACTTTTCATCTCTGTTACAGGTATAAACATCACATCATACTTTTAGAGCTTATTTAAGGGAAACATGCAGGATCTAAAAAAAAACTCTTGCTGGAGGTAATGATATTGCCAGTAAATTTGACCATTTACATCATCAGCCACAAAAGCATTATTTATGTCTTCACTTAAATGAAGCCATGTTGTCAGAAGAACATTTTTAAATTATATAATATATTTTGACATTTGAAAAATATGCAAAGAGAGATACATCTAAATCAGAATGCACCTGACTAAAACCTACAGCCACCATGTATGACAGGCAAAAATGGCTCCTGCTTCAGTGAGGGAAGGCAATTGAAGTGTATTACTATTAAATAAAAAGTAGCTTAAAAATATCAATCGCATCCTATATGACAAGACTTAAAAAAGAAGCGTTCTCATCCTTGTGTTTCACTCTAATTATCTTGTAACAGTACCTAAACTTTAGTCAATCCCTTTGCTGACTTTGTTTGCATAATGTTGTTTTTAATAAACAGTTTCATTATGCAGTCTCTCATTTTTTGTGTGCCGAGTCCATATAGCACTGGGTTGGTAATTGGTGGAATGACGAGAAAGTATAGAGACAGAAAGATCCTTGCTTCAAAAGCTACATGACTCACATTGAATCTAGTTTGGTAAATTTCAAATAAGGAACCAACAGTGTAGTTCAACAAAGATAACAAATGTGGAACACATGTTTTTAATGCATTGGCCTGAGATTCTTTTGGTAATTTCCTACATACTCTTAAAATGTGTGTATAAGAGAAAACAATCATCACTATCTGGGGGACAACTAAAGGAAAAAGAACTGCAAGTCCCACAATGCTAATGTACTGTGGATGTGTACATGAATTTTTGATCAGTTCCATGTTCACACAGTACAATTTTGGTATTACTTTTTTACAAAAATGCAGCTGTAAAGTTAGGGATTGAAAAGATGCAAACACAATTACCGGGTACAGACCTGTGAATGCAATAAGTTTACATATTTTTGAATAAGACATGATGGTGTA
>VUQH01045578.1:0-13099 GCA_015106775.1 Etroplus canarensis | reverse complement strand
CTGCAGCATTTTGAATCAATTGGAGGCTTTTTAGGGAGCCTTTAGAACAGCCAGATAGCAATGAATTACAATAATCAAGCCTAGAAGTGATAAATGCATGAACTAGTTTTTCAGCATCACTCTGAGACAGGATGTTTCTGATTTTGCTGATATTGCGAAGATGATAAAAGGCAGTCCTACATATTTGTTTAATGTGAGCATTAAAGGACATATCCTGATCAAAAAGGACTCCAAGATTCCTCACAGTGTCACTGGAGGCCAAAGTAATGCCGTCCAGAGTATCTGATTAGAAAGACTGTTTCTGAGGTTTTTAGGGCCAAATACAATAACCTCAGTTTGTCTGAATTTAAAAGTAAAAGATTACAGACCATACAGGTCTTCATGTCTTCAAGACATGCCTGTAGTTGATTTGTGTCATCTGGCTTCATAGATAAATATAGCTGGGTATCATCTGCATAGCGGTGAAAATGTATGCAGTGTTTTCTAATAATATTGCCTAAGATAAGTATCTATAAAGTAAAAAGTATTTGTCCCAGCACAGAACCCTGTGGGACTCAGTGTGGTCAGAAATGTAAGAACAGTTCGCTTTTTTGCTTTTAAATTTTAGTTCTAGAGCCAAAGGTGATATCTGAGGGACCTGTTATGTTTCCCATTGAGCAGTGGGAACTACAGTTTCAGTTCTGAGAGTAAGAGAGAACCACACTCAGGCTGGTGGGTGTCTGCTCTTGGATCTAACAGCATGGACCGTAGCCATATTCCTGACTCTCCTGCATCTCTCCACAGGAAGATTGTTGACCGCATCGACACGGACAAGGATGGCTACGTCAGCCATGCAGAGCTGCATTACTGGATCAAGCACCGGCAGAGGAGGTACATCGAGGAAAACGTGAACAAAAACTGGAAGGACTACGACAAGAACAAAGACAACAAGATAAGCTGGGAGGAGTACAAAAACACCACCTATGGCTACTATCTGGGTAATTCTGTGAGCGAGAGACTCAGTTTCCACATGAATTCCTACTTTTTCCTTCCTTTCATCCTTTCCTGCCTATTCTAGTTTCTCTTTTGTGACGTGAGATTAGATTTTAGTGTTGCCATCCTGGGGGAGCGTGATAGTGCAGTGGTTAGCACTGTTGCCTCATTTTAAGAAGGTTGCGGTTTGAAATCCAGCAGCAGGATGGGTGGTGTTTGTATGTTCTCCCGCTGCCTGTGTGGGTTCTCCTCAGGTTCCTCCCACAGTCTGATGACATGCACATTGGGGTAATTGACAGTTCTAAACAGGTGTGGATGGTTAGATGTCTCTCTGTGGTGGCTCTGTGATAGACTGGTGACCTGTACGGGGTGTATGCCGCCTTCGGGATAGGCTCCAGGCCCCCTGGTGACCCTGAACTAGATAAATGGAAGAAAATTGATGGAGGTTGCCGTCCTGTTGACCCTTGCAAAAATTCCGTCTTTTTTCAAGCCATATTTTATAAGCTTACAAAATTACTCATCCACCTTCACCACCTCTACTCCGTGCATCTTCACTGTTCCATCTCCTCTTCTCTCCAGTGCATACCTCCACCTCTCCAGGCTCTCCTCCACCTCCTCCCTACTCTCACTACAGATCACAGTGTCAAGTGTTCTAAAATTCAGAGTGTTCAGAGCAATCAACAACAGCCGAGAAAAGTGAGAGCCAATAAATGACATTGTGTCTTTGATATTTGACCACAGCAGTTAAGGCTGGCTCATTAAACCCACAGGAGTCCACTGACAACAAACACTCAGTTTACCTCAGAGGACACGGGTCGCTTTGATGTTCAACACATCAGGATTCATGTGTTAAACACCGGCTGCAGGAGCAGACTGTTACGTCCGGCCAGCAGCACAGAACAATTCCAGAAAATGAGCAGCAGTGAATTATCTTCAGAGATGAGCAGGGCCCATCATAACTAGCAGAAGCCTCCAATGAGCCCTGCTCTTCCCTTACAGGCTAAGCTCTGAACAGAAGGAGGTGTTAGGAGGTGTTCTGGGTCCTCCTCACCTGCTGTTTGAAAGGGAAACTCTGACAGATGCATATGGAATAAAGCCAGCCCAGAAAGCCTGTCCCTGTTCTTTAATAAACAGCAGCAACCTATAAAGGTTTGGAGTAGACTGGTAACTGTTGAGCTCATTTTCTAAATGGTGCCAGTTCTTTAGTGTCAGTGCAGGTGTCAGGTTGTAATTTTATATGGAAATTTGTAAAATTCTGCAGAAGAATCAGAAATCTTATTTGTGTAGTGAAAGTTGAATTGTTCAGCTTTCATGTCTGTACTATATGCAGATGATTGCTGTTTCTCACAGCTTAGATAAGTAAGATGGTACCTTACCTTTTTTAACCAGTTCATGTCTCACTTGTCTCTCGTTTCTTCTCCACACTTAATCATGAAATCATTCAGCCCCTAATTTATCCATCAGCACAGCACAACACAACATAAAAGTCACATACTTGTGTCTAATTACCAAACTCAGTGCTGGTGTTTGATCATTTTACTCATTCTGGAAATATAATCTGTGATGTGACACAGAGTGCCCAGACTGTGCTCTCATATCAAACTGCTTTCTGTAGACGTTTATTTTAGTGTGTTCCATGGATGGAGGGGTTTATGAGAAAACAATTCCTCTCAGAGACTTTGTGGACTCGCCTGTGTGTCAGAGTTATTACTCCTCTGCTGCGATGAGTAATGAACTTTGTTCAGACGGTCACTGTCCTGTACTGTCCTGGAGGATTTTCTTCTTTATGGAGCTTTTATTGTGAATGGATTTTTAAAAAAAAAAAAGTTCAATGACTTCACATCCTAAAGAGCAGACAGCACACTCCTTCTTTTCTTAGGTGAGGAGTTTGATGATATTGACGACAAGGACACTTACAAAGCCATGCTCACCAGGGACGAAAGGCGCTTCAAGGCGGCTGACCGAGACGGCGACGGCATTGCCACGCGCGAGCAGTTCACCGCCTTCCTTCATCCTGAGGAGTTTGATTTTATGAAGGACGTGGTAGTTCAGGTGAGACCCACATGCAGCTGTATGGATATGTGACATCTGTGCTTAGTTTCCTACCAAAATGGACACATTTGTTGTCTTCAGAGAATGAACTGTAGCTACTCTGAGCCCTTCTGACACAGAACACACTGCCCAGTGCCACTGTTAAAATAAAATTACAATGTTTAAAAAAAATGCACAGAGAAAAGGTGAGGCGGGGTTTGGTGTCAGAAGAGGTTGGCATGTTCAGGCGGTTTTATCGAGTACCGATGAGGAGGTGTGCAAACTTACAGACCAAAGCAGCAGCATTATGTCATTACGAAGCTGCTGAGCTCATGATGAAAGCCTCGTTTTATCCCCAGAACAGAGCAAACAGCAGCAGGACCTGAATGACCTGACTGTTCTAACTGTAACTGGGCACGTTTATGTGATATAATTCCGTTTTTACACACATACATGTTCATGCAGAATGTTTTATTGGGATTTTTTGGGGGGATTGAAGTTTGCTTGTGTACTTGATATGTAAACTGTCCAGTTAGTAATGGCACTGAATCAGGCTCTCATGTAGGAAACTGTGGAAGACATCGATAAGAACGGGGACGGCAAGATCAACTTAGAGGAATACATCGGTAGGTTACTGACTTGTCTCTGTGAGAAGCTCCCTCTACACTGGAGACATTCTGTCTAAGTGTGTGTGTGTGTGACTGCTGCTTCACAGGTGATATGTACACAGCAGAGAATGGGGAGAATGAGCCTGACTGGGTCCAGACAGAGAGGAAACATTTCACTGAGATCAGGGATACCAACAAGGTAAACGGCGCTCAGCTGTTTTGTTCTGAGATGTTTCATCTCTCACCATATTTTCCCATTAGAGCACTTCTCTCTCAGAGTTCAGACCTACTTTTGGTTCCTAAAGATTTTAAAAGTAGAATGGGAGGCAGAGCCTTCAGCTATCAGGCCCCTCTCCTGTGGAACCAGCTCCCAGCTTATAGTTAGCTTAGTTATGCTGCAATAGGTTTAGGCTGCTGGGGGGCTTCTTATGATGTGCTGGGCATTTCTTCTCCACCCACCTCTTTTCACTCCCCATGCATTTATTTGTTACTGCTGCATGTCATTAAATGTTGTCTTCTCTCTCCTCCCTGAGCCTGGTTCTGTTGGAGGTCTCTTCCTGTTAAAAGGGAGTTCTTCCTTCCCACAGTCACCAAGTGCTGCTCATAGAGGATGGTCTGATTGTTGGGGTTTTCTCTCTGATACTGTAGGATCTTTACCTTACAGTGTGAAGCAGCTTGATAAGACTTTTGTTTTGAATTGGTGCTTTATAAAAAATAAAGAATTGAACTGTTAAACAAAAAAACATTGAGATGTTCAACCGTCACTGTCACAGAAACTGAATGTTTGGTCATTTCATTCAGACAGTAAGCGGACACTCTGTTCTTGTTGTTCTAATTATTGCTGTATGAATAAAACTAAGTTAAAAGGTCTTGAAAATATGCAAGAACTGATTGTTATGACCACTGTCAGCTTTGTGGGGGGGTCTTCAGAGTATTAAAGAGACGCTTGAAGAAGTGTGACCTGCTGCCAGCGTCTCGGTGCCAGGCTGGGGGCTTTTAGAAGGTCAGATCTTACGGTTAAATTCTGTCTGTGCCGTTCAGGATGGCTTCCTGGATGCTGCTGAAGTGGCACAGTGGATTTTACCAGGGGAGGTCGACCACGCTGACAATGAAGCCAAACACTTGATCCACGAGACAGACACTGACAAGGTACAGCCGTCGCTCTCCAAAGCCTTTGCCATATAAACCACAGCATGAAGTCAAACTAATCCAGTGATGCAGGTCAGGCCTTGGTTTTAAATCTTTAAACCATGCAGAGACATGGCAGGAGGAAAAATATTTCCCTGAGCTGTGTCACAGGAAGTAATCCACAATGACTCTGTAAACGTGATGTGTGATCATGCCAGGAGCACGTTTAGATAATTTAACCATTAGATAGGAAATATTAGCAACTGAAGCAGAGAAAACAATATCAGTTACACAGCAAACCGGATAAACAGAGAACAGCTCTGTGGAAGACAGCAAAGTATAAATGTAGTTAGAAACTGGTTATTATACTCATTACATATTCATCATTAATGAGCAAATCTCACTCTGAAGTACGGGACGTGTTTCTTTTGTTTCCTGCATGCCACAGAGCTCCATCTTTGTCCCAAAACTTCTGGGAACACCTTAGCACATCAACTAAACACTGTGGCAGTGGCAGATGGCTGCCCCTCCCTGAGCCTGGATCTGTCGGAGGTCTCTTCCTGTTAAAAGGGAGTTCTTCCTTCCCACAGTCACCAAGTGCTGCTCCTAGGGGAAGGTCTGATTGTTGGGGTTTTCTCTCTAACACTGTAGGGTCTTTACCTTACAGTGTGAACTGTGAACTGGTGCTTTATTAGAGATGGAGAAGCACTCAGTTCCACTTCATTTTAATCAGCCTCAAACCTCCAGAGAGCTCAGATTGAGTTTTGCGTCAGTTGGGGGTCAGAGGTCATACTCTGGGACTGATACAGGACCAAACTGCTCAGCTGCTGCCTTCTGTTCTCCTCAAGGGGTCGCCACAGCCAATTAATCCACATCGGTAATGTGGTTTTACACCGGATGCCCTTCATGACACAACCCTCCGTGGTGAGAGGGGCTTGTGTCCGCACCTGGAATCGAACCAGGGACCTTTCATTTGTAAGCTGAATGTGTAAACCACTAACAAACAGACATTAATTCATGAATAATTCAGAAAGATATTTAACTGTTTTAATTTGCTTCTGCATTTATTAACCTGATTGAATCCCTCAGCTTTCCAGTGTAGCTCTTTTAATATTTATACATTTTCAGTCTGTTTATTCAGGTCACAGTCAGAGAACAGCTTTCATCACAGATGCTCCATTAAATATGTAAATATGAAAGAAGAAGAAGATATACTTTATTTATCACCTAATGGGTAAATTACAGGATCTGAAGTTTAATGCAGGAGAGCTGATAATGAAAACTGAAATTGGAGGAGCAGGTCATCCGCTGTCGACCGCCGGCTCCTCCTGTCCCTGTTTGCCCGTGTCCTTGGGCAAGGCACTGAACTCCCTTTCCCCTGATACATCCATCAGAGTCATCAGAGTGAATGTGACAGTTAGGATGCGCAGAATAAAGAGGTGTGTGTGTGTGTGTGTGTGTGTGCGCGCGTGTGTGCGCGCGCGCGTGTGTGTGCTGCTCTGAGGCTCAGTTAGAATAGAAAAGTGCTGATCAGCGCCAGTCCACGTCCCCTCAGAGGCTGCTTGTTCTGGCTGCAGTGCAGTGGAGGAGGACAGCCCTGTGGACCCTCAGCAGTAAGCTACAGCTCAGTCCTGTGAGCTGCAGTCAGTTAGACGCCTGCTGTGGGACACCCACTCCGACAGCTGCTGGTAGGGAGATAAGTACCGACTCTAAGGTTCTGAGCTGGCATGGTCCGAGCGTCCTCACAGGAACTTAACGTTGTCCTGAGCAACGTGACTTTCAGCTGCGGTCAGCTGGGGGCTCGGCTCTGCGGGGATCTCCTCAGGGGATCAGCAGGTTGGAGCTGGGATGGTGTCGATCCTCCAGCAGCACCAGAGCTGACAGCATGACGCTCTGAATGACAGACTGCTCATTTACATAACGAAGCAGAAATGCATAAAGAATAAGCAGAACTCGTTTACTTCAGACTTTACATCAGAGCACAGAGTTTGACCTGCTTGTGCTCCATGCATGCAAAGACGAAGACCTCAGAGAAGGTTGATGGACGTGGTGAAGGAGGACATGCAGAGGGTTGGTGCGAGGGAAGAGGGTGGACAGGGTGGGCTGGAGGCAGCTGAGACCCCTAACAGGAGCTGCTGAAAGAAGAAGAAGGAGGCTGTGTTGTTAATGCTTTGTCAGCTTTGAGCAGAAACTTCAGGACTTTGCAGACATCACTGATGTTGCGGTTGATGTTCGGTGATGAATCTGAAATCCATTCAGGCCAGTTTTCCTTTCAGTGAAATGTTGTTTAGGTAATATTCATTCATTCAAAACAGCACAGCAGATTTCTGAGCTAATTATCTCTATGATGATGAACCTGCTTATTCAGCACTTTTTACCACAGGCCTCATTCACACACACACACTCTGATGGATGCATCAGGAGCAGATTCAGTGTCTCGCCCAGGGACGCTTCATCATCTAGAACGACGAGGCCCGGGATCGAACCGCTGACCTTCCTGTTGGAGGCTGACCTGCTCTACCTCCTGAGCCACATTTAACTAAAATCCATTCAAGTGAATGCATTACTCTTTAAAAAGTGCTAAAGGCAAATGATATATAAATAATTACCAGGGTATATGATGAAGAATGCTAAACTGAGTATGAAGAAGCTGATTAAAGCAGAAATGTGTGGTATTATGGAGGGATTTTGTTGCTGAACAGAAACATGCAGACGCTGTCAATCGTGTAATCATACTGTACATACTGCACCACCCTGTCAATCATGTAATCATGACTTGTCTTGGATGGGAATGATGGGGTTAATTGCTGGTTAATTATTAACGCGCTCCTTTCTGTCTCACTCCTTCTTCTCTCACTCAAACCTCTGAACCGACGCCGGATCAAACATCAGGACGACAGAATAACCAAGAAGGAGATTCTGGCCAACTGGAACATGTTTGTGGGCAGTCAGGCGACCAATTATGGGGAGGACTTAACGAAGAGACACGATGAACTCTGACGAGCTGTCCTCTTGCTAAAGAAGCTCGTCTGAGCTCGTTTTTCACCTCTATGGAGAATTCAGTTACAGGGGCATCAGGGTGGGGGTGGGACTGGTTCTGGGTGGTGCTGTTATCAGATCATGCACCCTTGTGCACGCGTGTGTGTGCATGCATAGCTTCACATCCACACAGACTGACTGTCCATCAGTGTCTCATGCTGTGTGGGACGCTGATGGACATGCATGCATTTTTCAGAATTGTAAGAGAGCTTCAGAAGCTCACAGAAAACACTCAGAAAACTGTAAAGCTCCAAAGTGAAGCCCCTGTCCCACCATGACGATTTAACAAGCGTACAAGCGTGTAGGAAAAAAACTGCATCAGTTACATTCTAGGGAAGTTTTCTAGTAGTTAAGAGCACGCATAATTACACCGGGCTACAAGGTAGTACGGCGAGGTTGCAGGAAAGTTATTCCGATGCTTGCCGGCCGTGTGGCTCTTCGTCCCGCATATGAGGACCATATGTTGCAGGGACTTAATGCAATCGGAGACTCACGTTATTCACGTCGAAATACGTGGAGGTACCCAAAACATATTAACTATGAGTAACATGTTTTTAACATATGTGTAACATATATCAAACAGCCCTCCAGTGCATAGAGCTGTTTGTAGAAGTACTTGACGTGATCCAGTCAAACTGAGCGTGTTTCTAACACAGCTGCCAAATAGAGTATATGGTGCGTTTAAGGGGAGTGGTATAAATGGGTTTCGAGTTGCGAATGCCGGCAGTACGCTAGCATGTGTTAATGTTATGCATACGTCCATTTAACATCATTGTTCCAGCGTTTTCAGGGACTTTGAATGTGTCGGCACAAACTTGTTAAATCGTCATGGTGCGACAGGGGCTTGACCAGCAGGTCCACCGTGCACTGGCCACTCAGCTGGAGCAGTCCTCTGTTCCTCTGGGATGGACGCAGACGTTCTTACAGTGAGCATGTAAACATGTATGATGCATGACATGAAGCAGAACCAGGTGAGTGGGTTACAGAGCGGCTTTGTTACTGACTTTCAGGGGTTTGATGATTAAAGTCTGTTTTTTTTCTACGGGTGAAGTGTTTTTTCTGTCAGTGTCGTATATGATTCGAATGATTCCAAACAGAATTTTTGGGCATGTTCTCCTCGTAAGTACAAAAGGTGTGGGAGACTTGGCATTTAAAGAGGAATCCACATCCTGAGAGAAACACACACCGCAACAGCTAAAGAAGAAACTGAAACCTGCAACAACAAAACGCTGCTTCAAGTATACTGCTCAAAAAAGTGAAGGGGCACTCCGTCATCACAGTCAGTTCAGCATCAGTGAGGAAGTGGAAACGGCTGCGAATCCATTTCAGCTGCTTTGCTGCAAATCAAAGTGACGACAGGAGATGTGGAGAGGCAACAACACCACCACAGAACATCAGGCCTTCGCGTCGTACTCCCTGTGTTCAGAAACATGCACGAGCAGTCTGCTGGAGGTCTCCTCATGTAACAGCCCACCTCCTGGTATCTCCTCCAGACCTTTTTGCAACACCAGGTATGGATGCGCCTTCCTGGAGGAGCTGGACCTTCTGTGCACCCTGAATGGGCTGCAGGTATCTCCTGAAACCCATCTGTGAAACCCTCTCTTTAGGGGGTTGTCTTGTTTCCTCTGCACATCTCCTGTCTCTGTCATACAGATGAGGTGATACCAGCGTATTATACACACACACACACACACACACACACACACAAGCACTGCACTGGGAACAGTTCTTGTTGTGAGGGTCCAGGTGAAGAGCACCAACTGTGCATGGTTCCTCCAAGTAGACTCCCGGGGGTTGCATGGAGTCCACTGGTGTACACGAGCGAGTTTAATCCCGGCTTCACCTGTGCAGTTGGTGCATGTTGGTGCAGTCCAGCGTTATGTGAAGGAGCAGGCAGGTTAAAGCGTGGCTCACGCTGGACAGTTGTGTTCTCATTACTTCTGCCGGTAAGTCACTGAACAGCTCAGAGCTGCAGAGCACGTCTGTCTGAAACACTGTATCTAATGAGCTTCTTGGTGAGTATCCGTTGTTAAACATGATCCTGACGGAATCAGACTCTAAAATGTAACCTTGTACAGTAAAAAAAGGACCAACTTGTCCTTAGAAGACATTCTTTTCCTTGATATGAACTTTGTACAACACTACCAAATACTGCTCAGCATGTCACTGTGTTATATGGAGAGTAAAAATACAAACTGCGTTTGTTTTAGCATATCAAGCTCGCCCCCTCTGCTCTGCTCATCAGGATGGCCGTCTGACACTCAGCGAGATTCTTGCCAACGAGGCGTCCATTAAGATCAGTACCATCACCGACTACGGAGGGATGAGGGTGGACGGCCACGACGAACTGTGACTCGTGTTTGTGTGGAGTTTAGCTTCACTCTCTGCAGACCATGATGCACTGCAAGCAGCTCAAAGTCAGCACGCTGCACACCTGCTTAGAGAGGGACGTCCAAGGTCCTCAGCTGCGGTCTGTCTGCACGTGGACTGTCCATTTCTGTGTCTACACACAATAAAACCATCAAACCACTGCCTTCTGTATGCCTACAGTAACTGAAGCTGAAAGGTCTCTACAGTGATCCGTGACCACATGCTGACTTTCATTTCTACTCTTAACTGAGCACCCAAATCACTTTTTACTACGAGCCACAGTCACACACTCACACCGAGACAGGACACTTCAGCGCCCCCCACAGCCACAGGGGCTCTAAGAATGAATGAATAATGGTAACAAATAATAATGGTGCGACCCTTAAACAGCGGTTTTATTTAAATGAAACAGCTTACATTATTACACAAGAACAAAAATGATAAAAAGTAATACCAACGTTCTGCAGAGCTTTGCTGTACAGTCATCTGTAAACACACAATGTAATTCACAGGGGAATCTTTGTCTTCGATGGAAGATCTCCCTGTTTTAAAGCTAACAGAACTACAGAAAGGATGAGCTACGATCACTGTGACGGTGCTGCGCAGACTTCGGTGGGCTCACACTTGCATCACTGGACGCGCCTCTTTGGCGGTGAGGTCGATCCCAGAAGCTGCAAAGCCGGTTCCACCCTGTCGGGACGCAACAGACCATCAGCTCCACGCTAACATGACAGTCTGAAGACCACAGACAGCAGTGAGCCCTGAAAGCTCCTCAGGGTGGGCTCCCACACACAGTGGGAACAGGATGATGGCAGCTACCACATGCTGTGTGGACACGCCTCTTAACATCAGTGTGACATCACAGACTGACAGGTAAATTATTTGCACACGTACCCTCTGCAGTGGTATGATGTCTTTTTCAGACAGTTTGTCTCCCGTCAGAGGGTCAGTCATGTCCTTCTTGATCAACTTCTCCACACACTCCTGCGTCACCACAGCACCCCTGAACACAGGACACGTGTGTCAAGTCCGCGAAGACCTTACAGAGGACATTTTTAAAGAATGAGGTTGGCACTCACGAGGGTCGGAGAACAGCACAGGGGACACTGTTGCCCAACGCGTCTTTAGTTACTGCACATATGTACCTGTCCTGAATATAAAAAACAGGATTAATCAGCTGCCAGATAAACACGGTGACATCTTTGACGTTCTCAGGAGTTCTGCAGCGTCTGGTCTACACCCTGAGACAAGCTAGTTGGTTGTTTCTAACTGTGAGTAATGTGGAAACGGACAGCGGCCTGCTCACAGTGATCTGAGCTGATGAGTCTCTGCTGTGGTGAACACGTCAGACGCCTGTTGTTGAAAACAGACTGGTAGAAACTTTCTGCAGCCTGACTGCTGGATGACCAGTGGAGGTGTCAGGGTAGCTTACACTCATTTCACAGTCGTGAGGAAGCGTATGAGATAAGATTCCAGACGTTCACGCTGACCTCTGTGTGTCATGATCAAGCGCGGCGTGCTCAGTAAACTGACCTGGCGGTTGAGCAGGGCAACTCGGTCCAGGCTCGGGTCCAGAGGGGTGAAGCACACTGTGATCAGCTCATTCATCTTGATGGGTCTTCCAGACATGGGACATGACACAGTCTTACTCTGACAGATGTTAGAGACAGACAGGAAAATGCAGAGATTACAAAATGATATTATTACATTCCAATGTCCAGTGTAGCAGCCACTGAGCTGCAGGAGCTTAGTGAGAGCCGAGGACACGTTTCCACATGAGGAGCCACCTGACATCAGGTCAGCCTGATATGTGCCTCTGAAAGGTCATCATCAAAGAGAAGCGAGAACAAACACCATGGACTGACATGTACAGCAAACAGGCAAACCTGGCAACCTCACAGCACACCATGTGACCCTAAAGCCCCCCCTGAAGGCTGCAGGGCAAATGACACCAGCTCAGGTACGCTCAAATTTCAAGTAAAATAAAAAGGCAGAACAACAATCATGTAAAATGATTTTAATCGTGGTGTGGATGTTTTGAAAAATATAATTCCCACTGTGGTCAGAAAAATTCTCACATGCTGGCATAAAATATACTGTGAGAAATCCTGATAATATTCTTTGTTTATATAAATGTAATTTTATAGTCATTGTGTGGTTATTTATTGATAATGAGCTGTGCTTGTTAGAAGCGCTGCAATAAGTGGCTTTTTAAAAAATGTGTGTTAGGAAGTGTGGAGAGGAACATCACCCACACAGGAGGGGACACTGGCATGAGAGGAGTGGGACACAGGTCAGTGCTGTGTATGCTGGCACACAGTGAAGCTTTGCTTTGCAGCCATGAGCAGAGTTCATTTCATTTTATTTATAAAGCACTAATTCACATCTAAAGTCTCCTAAAGCTGCTTCACACTGTAAGGTAAAGAACCTACAGTATTAGAGAGAAAACCCCAACAATCACACCATCCTCTATCAGCAGCACTTGGTGACTGTGGGAAGCAAGAACTCCCTTTTAACAGGAAGAGGCCTCCGACAGAACCAGGCTCAGAGAGGGGCAGCCATCTGCCTCGATCAGTTGGGGCTGAGGAGAGAGAGAAAGGAGAGCAGAGAGAGACACAGGCTATGGGAGAGAGAAGACAACATTTAATGACATGCAGCAGTAACTAATAAATGCATGGGGAGTGAAAAGAGGTGGGTGGAGAAGAAATGCCCAGCATAAGAAGCCCCCCAGCAGCCTAAACCTATTGCAGCATAACTAAGCCCTAACTATAAGCTTTATGAAAAAGGAAAGTTTGAAGCCTGATCTTAAATGTAGAGAGGGTGTCTGTCTCCTGAAGACAAACTGGGAGCTGGTTCCACAGGAGAGGGGCCTGATAGCTGAAGGCTCTGCCTCCCATTCTACTTTGAAAAACTTTAGGAACCACAAGTAGGTCTGCACTCTGAGAGAGAAG
>VUQH01045570.1:0-17233 GCA_015106775.1 Etroplus canarensis | reverse complement strand
CTCCTACCTCTTTCAGGTTGCACCTCCTGTATAAGATATAGTCCACCTGTGAGCACCTTCCTCCACTCTTGTAGGTTACTATATGTTCCTCCCTCCCTCTTCTCACCACTCTCTCTCCCCTGGGAATACTCTCTACCATTTCATCCCACTTACTCCAAAATTCCTCTCTCTCTTCTAACTGACATCCAACTTGTGGGGTATATGCACTAACAACATTCAGCAACACACCTTCAGGTTCCAGCCTCAAAGTCAGAATTCTGTCTGACACTCTCTTCACCTCCAGAACACTCTGGACATACTCTTCCTTCAAGATTACCTTCCTATCTTTCTACATGCCATGGTAGACCAGTTTTGAATCCACCTCCAATGCTCCTGGCCTTGCTTCCCTTCCACCTGTTCTCTTGCACACAATACATCTACCTTCCTTCTCTCCTTCACATCAGCCAGCTCTCTCCCTTTACCAGTCATAGTTCCTACATTTAAAGTTCCTTCTCCACCCTCCTACCTTTCCTTCTCTCTCTCTCTGTCTCCTAACACGCTTTCCCCCTCTCCCCCTCCTTTGTCTTTGGCCAACAGTAGCATAGTTTCCACAGTCACCTTATTGGCTAACGGTCTGGTATGGAAGTCATATTATGAATCCGCACATTTAATTTGGCAAAGGGTTTATGCTGGATGCCCTTCCTGACACAACCCTCCCCATTTACCTGGACTTGGGACCAGCACTAGGAGTACACTGGCTTGTGGGCCCCTGTGGCTCGGTTACTTCTTTGCTCAATTAAATTTAAAAAATAAGTCTTCATGCTGCCATCTCCAAGACCTCGGCTACTCAAATAGTTCCTTCAGATTGAGTCTTAAGCATTGTTTTCAGTGGCACCTGTTAAAGCTTCAATCCTCAATTAAATCTTTTGCACAAGCAAAGGTTCAACGTTCCTCAACTAAATGGTTTTTTTTAGGTAATATGAAAGCAAAAAACAAAAAGAAACATATAATGGAAAAAAGATGGGGAAAAATGCACACAAAAAACACAGAGAGAGCATGACAGAGAGGTTCAGATCACGGAGGATACTGGAAGAGCATCTAGGGACAAACTCAAAGGAAAGCCTTAGGAGGATGAGGGCATAGAGGCTGTGTGGGGGTTAATCCATTCCCCCCAGAGAGCCCACAGAACTCATGATCACAGACAAAGAGATTGACTCTAACCTATGCAACCATAGGGATGTTCAATTAAACGGCTGATAGGAGAACGGGTAAAGTGAGAGAGAGTGTGTTGGGTGTATGGGGTGTGTTTTACCAGGTGGCGGGTGGCACAGAGATAAAGCAGTGTAGGTAAAATTTCAGCACAGTTTTTCAGCTACAGTCATAATCAAGTGTTCCTGAACACAGCTTTTAATTTCTTCTGGTCAGAGGTTGGTGGCATAACTTGACCCTCAGTGTCGGTGTAGAGAGGGGACATAAAAAGAGATAAACCTTCACATACAAACTAAAAAATGTGAATTTTTTCAAAGATGAAATAAATAATATGTCTGTTAGGTTTCTTCTTTAGTTTACTTGGTTCCCAGCAACTGAGATCAGATCTAAGTTGGATCCAAATGGATTAACTGGCTCTGATAATATGGTCTGTACTAATGATTGCTGGGAGAAACAGAGTGTGAACTGTGAAAATGACACAGGTGTTCAACCACTGTTGCTTGTCAAATTGGTGGCATATCATGCAGTGGGAAATGTTTGTGTTCTTGTGTCTGTTAGAGTCAACATCCTACAGAGAGCCTAATTACTCTCCCATCTATTCAGTCCAAGTCTATCGAACTTGCATGAAATAAATTTATGTAGCCAAGGCCACGCGTGCATTTTTTCACTTTCTTTTTTTTAACCCATCAAAACCCCAAGTCTATATTATCTGGATAGTCCAGTATTTACATGAACTGAAGAAGCTATGTAAATACTATGGACAAGAGTATTTGGCCACCTTCACGTTACATTTACAGGAGGTTTTATGAAATCCCATTCTAAATCCATAGGCATTAATATAGAGCTGGTCCAAACAAAAGTGTCCACACAAAAAACTGGGAGCCAGTGAGAGTTCAAGGGACCAGGCAGAGCACCTGGGGACAGTCCGAGGCCCAAAACTGGCCACTCAGGGGGCCAAAGAGGGTAGTGGTGGTTGAAGCAGGCCCGCTCAGGATGTAGATGATTAAGAACTGGGGACCACCTCTTGGGTGGCAAACGTGGAGGTCAACAGTGAAGAAACAGCCACTTTTCTGAAGGCAATTGTAGAGGTGGGTAGCGAAAGAGCAGAAGCCACCTTTTGGGTCGCCGGTGTGGAGGCTGGTGATGAAAGGGCAGAAGCTACCTCTCAGCCAGTTGATGGAGAGACTTGTGACAGCAGAGCAGAGACCTCTTCTTGCTGGCTGATGTAAGGACTGGCAACGATGGAGGAGCTACCCCAGAAGCAGAGCAGCAGGCAGATGATGAGACAGAGTCAGCAGCTGATGAAGCTGAAGCCCCAATGTATAGTTGTCCAGGATGCCTGAGCAGCTCAGGCACAGAGTCAAGTGGCACAGAAATGAGGAAAGCTAGCTGCTCTGGTTCAAGAGACACAGGAACAGAGACGCTAACTGCCCAGACTTGGGACACTTGGGCTCAGGAGACACAGGAACAGGGGGTAGCTAGCTGCCCTGACTCAGAAGTGTCATGGTTTTGAGTTCTGTATATGGTTTTGAGTTCTCTGTAATTATCTTTTCTTAAATATTTCCTTGGTTTAGTTTTGGATATATCTCCCTGTCTGTATTTTCCTGTCCTTTGTCAAGTTTGTGCTCGTGTCATGTTCTGTATGTATTCTGTTTCTGTTTTACTTTGAAACCTGTTTAGTCTCGTACATTATGTTGAATTTTACTTCCTGCCCTTGATTGTTGCCACCTGTGTTCCTCTCCCTCCTGTCTCTCCTTTGCTCGTTAGTCTGTGTGAATTTACACTCTGTGTTCCTTCAGTTCTGTGTTGCGTCCTCAATGTTATTTGGTGTTTTCCCCAGCCGTGAGAGAGTTTTGTTCCTGTCTGTTTCCTTTTGGATTTATGCCCTTGGACTTTGTAACCTTTGGTGAGTGGCTAAATAAAGCCTTTTCAGTTAATCAGTCTGACTCTGAGTCTGCATTTTTGGGTCCTCCCTGCGCTCTCTCACATGCAGACATGACAAGAAGACTTACACACAAGGGTAGCTAGCTGATCATACTCAGGAGACTCAGACACAGGAGTAGCTAGCTGTCCCAACTTAGGAAATTCAGATGTGAGGTTAGCTAGCTGACCAGAGTCAGGAGACTTAAATGCACACAATCAAGAAATTTAGATTTGGAAAACTCAGATTAAAAGGGAGCTAACTGCCCCTAAACAAACTCAGACTTGGAGAGATGTAGCTGCCCTAACTCAAGAGACACAGAAACAGGGGTAGCTAGCTGTCCACAAACAGGAGCTACATATTCAAAAAACTCTGACTCACAGGGAGCTAGCTTCTCTAATACATAAAACTTGGACTTGGAGGGCGCTAGCAGCCCTAACTTGGGGAATTCAAACTTGAGAAACTCAGACTCAGGGAGAGCTGGCAGCATAAACTGAGGTGCCACAAACCTGGTACCAGGAACATGAGAGACCAACTCTAGACTGGGGGCTAAGGGAGATAACTTAGGCACAAGTTTAAGTTCTGCACATAAAGTAGACTCTGACACCAAAACAGGAGATTGAGAAATGAGAAACCAAGGCTGAAACTGAGGGCTCCGTGGGTTCTGGCCCCAATTCTGGTCTTACCGGCTCTGGCACTAAAACCTCTGGATCCAATTCTGGGTTTGGCTCTGCGTCCAGCTCTGGCACTAAAGACACTGGGTCATGATTCGCAGTCTCTGGGGGCTCTAGACTAGCTGGTGCAGAGACTGGACCTTCAGGCTTTGGACATCACAACTCCTGGGGCTCTTGGACAGCTGGTGTGGAGACTAGACATTCAGGCTCTGGATGCTCTGGACACTTGGGCTCTGGCAATGCTGAATCTGGGTCAGGGATCACAGATGCAGGTTCTGACTTGGTGGCACACATGACAACGTGAGTTCCATTTTTTTCCTGGGAGGTATTTTTAGTTCCAGGAAAGCTACTCTGCTGGCTATAGGATTGGGGAGCTTAGATTACTTTGGGCAGTACAGGGATGCCTCTACCATATTTTGTGGCTAGGCTGGAGAACTGCACTGGCTAGGCAGAGAGGAGCTACTGGCTGGCAACTGTGGCAGAGGAGTGGATGTGGGCTGCAGTGATGGCAGGGACTGAGGCATGAGGTTGGGTTGTGGTTCAAGAGGTGGAGGAGCAGTAATAACCCTGTCGGGACATTTCTCACCCAATAGTTCTGTCCCCACCTCCAGCCTCAGAGAGTAGACTACATGCCAGAGCTCTACCATAGCAGGAATAGCTCTTAGCCAAGTCTTTGTTGAGACGATATCCAGCATGACTGAGAGCTTTACAAGTCTCAGGAGTGAGTCACCTGTGCTATCTATGTCCTGTGCATACGCTGATGTATTTTGTCTCCCAAAACTCTGTGAAGGAACATTGGGTCCATGATGGAAATAATCTTTTTTTGAAGGTTAATACTATGGGGAAACAACCACATAGTGTTAACTTTCGTCCACCAAACTTCACAGTTGGCACAATACAGTCAGGTAACGTTCTCCTGGCATTTGCCAAACCCAGATTCATCCATCAGACTGCCAGCTAGAGAGGTGTGATTTGTCACTCCACAGAACACATTTCCAGTGCTCTAGAGTCCAGCGGCAGCATGATTTACGTCACTCCATCCAGCACTTGGCATTATGTTACTGTGTTACAGTTGATAGTGAAATATTTCGGAGGGAAGAAATTTCACAAATTGACTTGTTGCAACAGTGGCCCATGCCTGAATTTAGTCAGCTCTTCAGAATGACCCATTCTTTCACAAATGTTTGTAAAGGCAGACTGCATGGCTAGGTGCTTGATTTTATACACCTGTGACAATGGGCCTGAATGAAACCCCTGAATGTAATGATTAAGTGGCATGGCCTAATACTTTTGTTCAGTGTATTAGTGTACAACTTATTGTGTTTACTTCTGAGTTAGAACCTCTTTATCCATTTTGTACCATAGCATTTGATGCGAAGGAGAATAAAATATTCAATATAACATAATGTGGACTGCACTCCACTGAACCATAGTATGAACCCTTGTTGAAAAGTTGGCATGAAGTCAAATTTGGATGACCTCTGTGCCTCCTGTTAAAAGCTTCAAGTTCTATAACTTACCCCAAGGTACTAAGACCTCCAGAGCGAAACGAGAGACGTGCCTGGTGAGCTGCTTTAATTACTTCTCTCCCTCCCTTGCTGTTAATACCTTTATTTTATTAGGCCTGATCTGATTCATATGCATAGTGCAGACATAATTTTGATTTGAAATTCTTTCTTATCTGCAGTTGGTGGGACTACCACTGCATGAGTGCATCCAAAATCAATTACCTTGCATGGTCTCCTGGTGAGCATTTGGCAAGGAATGGAGTGACACAGTGTGCAGGCTCTATCACAAACTTTTAACCTTAAAGCCAATGTTGTTTTTTGCTTTGAAGGGCATCTTTGAAGGAGATTGCTGTATCACTTTGAAGCATCCCCTCATTTATAAGCTGGTTAGAAAGAGTGATTGTCATGTCGGTCAGGTTGGAGCAGAGACAATGAATAAATGCAGAACTTAGCAACTTGTGGTTTTAGAAGTTATCTTTGCTTACCTGCTTGACAAAAGAACTGCAGGGAATAAAGCTGCCACCTTTCCACACACAATGCCAACCTCTGTCTGACAACCTAGCATCTGAAAATCATATTTATGTACATAAGGGTAACACCTGTGTTAAACAAACATCCCCAAAGATGCTTGGCTATTCATTTGCAGCAACTTCTCGTTATGGATCCATTATGGAAAGCGCCCAATGCACCGGAGTGTAATGACACAGGCGATGCTTGCTGTAAAACAGTGGCATATGGCTAAACTACACAACATTAAACATTTTGGAAACTGTGCCTCCCTGGTGCCTAAATAGCACAGCGCTTTGGCAAATAAACCATTACGCAGTGTGAATGACTTATGGACTCACATGCCAAGCTGAGCTTCATTTTACCGAGACAAAGAGGCACATAAAATGAGAGCAATCTGCATTATAAACTTATGTAAATATACGCACATGCCACATGCGAGTAAACTTAATATAAAAATATTTTAACAATATATAATTACACAAAATACACATGTTCATATTTGCATAAGCCATCTATTTATGTATGCATACATTTGAATCATCCAGTATTTCTTCAGCAAAGTAGCTGTGAACAAAATAAGCTAAAAATTTGTATTCTCAACTGCTCATCAGCTGCATTCCCATCCCAGCAGGGTTGTCTCTTTGCTGCGGGATTCTCTCATTTGGGTCTTGATTTTAGAGCAATTCTTCAGGAAGGTGTTCAAGAAACATCATCAGAAGTCCGAGTCAGATGCCCAGATTGGCTCAGTCTCCTTAAGCTTCTTCCATGTATAATTTTTCACTTAATTCCCATAGCTGTGTGTATGTTGCAAATAGACATTGGATGGTGCAGGTAACCCTCCTGTATCTTTCCCAACTTGTCATGTCAGTTAACAGTATCGTGCTGCCTTTGCTGTCACAATTTTTTTTTTTGGATTTTCATGTTAAAGTATTTCCTGTTTTATTTTGTAATCATTAGTTCTTGTATGTTGCTGTCTGATTTTTTTTTTCCTTCTGGTAATTTTCCATCCTTGTTTACACCTGGCCCTGGCTTATTGTTTTTACCTGTGCTCCACACCTGTTCCCTCTTCTCTCATCACTCACCCCAGTATATATACTCCATAGTTTCCTGTGGAGCTCCTTGCTTAGTTTAGTCAAGCCTTTAAGGCTTCCTTGTTTTCTTAAAGTTTCTCAGCTTCCCTAGTATTACTTAATTTTTTGTGCTTGACCTTTTGGACTGTTCTGGTCTCTGACTTTTGCTTGCTCCTGTTTGGAAATGTTTGTCTCATGGACAGCTTCTCTCTTTTTTTGACAGCTGCCTGTTCCTCATTAAAAATTTGGATTGTGGACTTTCAATCTGCCTCCTGGTGTTGTGCATTTGAGTCCACCTCCAATGGTGATTGCTACATTTGGTAGTTGCTGAGATTTATAAATTATATGCCCACTCTGTGTCACCAACAATAATTTCACTAATACTTTCACAAATCACCAAATTTTTTGCAATATTCTGGTCGTCAGATCTCTGCTTTTCTCTTCTCCATGCTCACCACTTTCTAAAGTGGTAGCCAGAGCCGATCTCCAAGCCCTGCCTTGTTTCGCAGTAAACTGGTTTCTTTTTGGTCATTATTCAAAACTTTATCCTTCAGCTTCAGCCATTTTGATAGAGCCATTTTACACTTAGGAAATGTATTTTTCAAGCCACTGAGGGCAAATTGCCTTAGGCTTCAGATCCATGACTGAAGCTGCAGATTTCATTACAACTACTTTAAAATACAATCCATGACAGTACATTCTGAGCACCACAGTCTGACAAAGAAAGAACTACAGCATTTTCAAGACATAATGGTGCATTGCTGATTCCACATCAGTATTTTCATGTAACAATAACACATTTCTTGGTAACCTTCTGTATACAGTAGCTGCAGCAGAAGCCTAAAATGTAACATGAGACTTCTGAATATATGCATATACATAAGAGTGTGATTGCACAAAGACATGCAAACTGTGGATAAGCATGAACTTGTATCACAACTGGCCTCACAGCCTGTTTCTGCTTCTGCATCTACTTCTCTGTGCCAGGCATGTAAACTGCCTCAGTCATGCAGTTGTAGCCATTTCTGCGTGATTGATGTGAGTGCTTAGCTGGGCAACAGAGGTCACAGTGCCTGGGAGATTGTTTTAGCCTTACCTGCTCCTCTATTTTTTTTTTTTACTACTTTTTTCTGTCCCCCCCCCCTCTCTTTCTCTCTCTCTCTCCCCACCTGGAGTGTCATGAACCCTCTCCACACTCCACCACCTAATTATATCCTGGACGTGTAAATGTATTCATATTCATGAAGGCACAGATGCTAAATTAACTGTGGCAGGGACACGTCGCACTGTGCCGACTGCACAATCTGCTTCCTCCACTTACGGAAAGAAGGGAGGGAGGAAAGGGGTGTTGTAGCTGGAGGAGAGAACACTGAGGGGAAAGAGAGGGAGTTAAACAAAAAAACATATTAAAAAGAATATATCAGGAAGAGAAGAGGGTATGGGGCTGTGTGTCCAGAGAAAAACAGAGAAGTAAGAAGAAGGAGAAAACAGCTTTAACCATAGTATGTTTTTTTTTGGCTGCATCAGGAGGCAGGAGCATGGCTATGGCTCAGCAGCATCACTTATTGAACCTCAGCAGTCACCATCACTGATCCTTCTGAATGCCCTCGCCAGGCCCTTCCATCCTGGAGCGAGAGCGCTCAGGTGGTCACATGGGCCTTGGTGGCGTTAAGTGACAAATCAAAAAGCCAGAGTGCATAAAAACTTGGAGCTGGTGGTGGCAGAACGGCGCGTGGGGAACTCAGGGGCAGATGGAAGGAGGTGCAGCGGTGCGCAGCGAACAGATGGCCGCTCCAAACTTGATATATGAAATTAATAATGTTTCTCAAATAGAATTCAGAAACAGGAATACATTACCTGAATTTTAATAACTGATTTTCTCTCTCTTTTTTATGGAGTGGGGGCAGAGAGAAGCATTTGCATGTCAATAAGATATGTGGGGTAAACAAATAAGCAATGTGTCCAATTCTAATGGCTGTTTTCTCCTCCTCCTATGGAAAAGCCGATAACTGAAGGTAAATGATGGTACTTGCATTGTTCAGAAAAATGTGTCCAGCTGGTCACATATATGGTTTTGTGGCCATTTAAATCTGGTAATATTCATGGAGCTCCAATGTTTTAATCTATCTGACTTAAGCTTTACTTTACATAAATTTTATTTTTTATTTGAAAAGATTTAAAAAAAATGCTGAAAAGAAATTCACTTTAGAATACTAACAATGGTTTGAACATTACAATACTCTTTTCATCATTACTTGAATTGCTGAAAAAAACACCTCTCACCTAATGTTGACATGCAAAGTCTGACATTTCTAGTTGAAGTTTTTAATTCATGTAGATTCAGAAAAGCAGTTTTTGTAAGCGGCTTGGCTCCTTCAACAAAGAATGTTAGTCACTGTCATTCCTATTTGCTCCTTCCAAAAACAGAGACCTACATATTCCAAGACCTACAGTATTATGAATTATGCTCTTTTGATACAGTGGTTGTTCAGGGGCAGAGTCTATTCAGTTACATATAATAGGTTTTTTCCTTAAATGCTGAGCTCAGTAAGACTGTGATGAAAGAAAAACTGCAGTGAAATTGAATCTTTCAGTAAAGTCACCTCAAAGCCATCTTGCAGAATCCATTAAAATAAAGAACTTCTGTTTCAATACATGAATGGAAGGCTACATGTCAAAAAATCTTTAAGATTTACATTTCCCATCAGTCATCTATTAATTCTTCATAAACCAGTTCTGCTTGTTATTTCTTTGAGGTCATATAGGGTGGGTAGGCAAGCGTGTTAGAGGTGTAATTAGTAGTTATTATAAACTTTATTTTCAAAGAAAATGACACAAAATGTGAAAAATCTGAATAAGACATGCCTGACAAAAAGGGAGTTCTTAATTTGTCCGTCCTGTTTTTAAAATCACTTTTTCATTCACTTGATATGGGAATGTGACCTAACAATAATTGTGGGAGAGACAAAAAAATTATATTTTGGAAGTATACTTATAAAAATATTAATATATCTATATATCTATATATATATATATATATATATATATTTAGAGCATAATATGACATACTCTACATTCATATGAAAAACTAAGTACATCCCATGATTCAATAGCTTGTAGAACAACCTTTAGCAGCAATAACTTATAGTAATTGGTTTCTGTATGACTTCATCAGTCTCTCACATTGCTGTGCTTCAGTTCTTTGAGAATTGCAGACATTCATTATACAAGCTTAAGGCTCCGCCACAGCATTTCAATGGGATTGAGGTCTGGACTTTGTCTGGGCCATTGCGACACCTTTATTCTTGACTTTTTCAGCCATTCTATTTTAGATTTCCTGCTGTGCTTGGGATCATTTCCCTGTTGCATGACCCACTTTTGACCAAGCTTCAGATTATCAGAAAGATGGCTTCACATTTGATTCTAGAATACTTTGGTGTACAGGGGAGTTCATGGAAGAGGAATGTAAGCTGCCCAGGTCCTGTGGCTGCAAAACTAGCCCAAATCATCACGCCTCCACCACTGTGCTTGCCAGCTGCTATGTGGTGTTTGTGCTAGTACGCTGTGTATGGGTATCATCAAAAGTAGCACTGTGCAATCTGGCCAAACATCTCCACTTTGGTCTATTCTGTTCAAAGAACACTGAAGTCTTCCACTTTTTTCAGATGCAACTTTACAAGCCTAAGCCATGCTGCTGTGTTCGTTTTCCAAGATAAGATGCTTTCTCCTGGCATGCCTTCCAAACAAGCCATACTTGTGCTGACTTGAACTTTAACATTAAACCTGAGCCCTTCAGAGTTTTTTGCAGTTTGTCTGAGCATTACGCGGTTTGACCTTCATGTGGATTTGGTGGGATGTTCACTCCTGGGAAGATTATAGCCTTTTGTTAATGCACAACTGGTTGCTCCAGATCAGCAAATTGCCAGAATATCTACTTTTATAGAGGTGGTCATACCAGCTGCTACTTACCATTTTAATTCTTATGGAAGCTGTAAAGGTGTCCTTAGTTTTTTGCAGGAATATAGTCCTGTGAAAAAGTTTTCACAGTACTGTGTGCCTTCCTTTATTTTGTGAACACAAAACTATAGACAGCAGCTTGTTCCTGTAGCTGTATCCATCTTCTGTCTGTCGGCAAGGTTTAAAGATGTAGTGATATTCTAGACAAATAGATGAAGTGTATTTGCATTGGAGCAGGGCACTGAACTTTTGTACTTTTTAGCAGAAGTAGTGCTTTAATTATCTCATGCATTCTTATTTCTGTTACATTAACAAGTAAACCAGGAATCTACATCAGAATAATACCAAGGTAAGACTTTAGAATTTTAGAAATTGCTAATGTTTCAGCTCCTTGGAAGCAGACACGTAGCGTGGCAAGAACAAATAATTGGTGGCAATTTAAGAAAAAATACTTTTTAAATGTATGTCAGAAGAATTGTGTGTTGTCGTCTCAAAAGGAGAGCAATAAGTCCAGAGAATTGCAGGAGCCAAATGCAGAATTTGTTGCATAGTATATAGGTTTGATAGCACATTTATGACTAAAACAACTCTCCCTCTCTCAGCTAAACCCCCCCTCAAAATCCTAGAATTCAAGCAGGAAGCTATGGCTCAAGGATAAAAAATGAACAGCATATGGTTGGAGCTGCATCAATCTGCCTCTTCTCCACTATACCAGTGAGCTGCATTAATGAAGTGACGTTTTTTCCTCACATGTGATGGCAGAGATGATTTAAACAAACACAAGACAAATGGTTCTGTTACCTGGACACACATGAGCTGATTTGTACAGCACAGTTGTCACTTTACATACTGCGACTTTCATTAAGTAGTTTTACCACATTGTAAATTTGTGATACTTGTCTGTATCATTAATCAACATATTTTCTAAAGCGCATATTGGATCCTTTAGTTTTCTTCCTTTTGTAAGGGGATTATATTTCATGGTGTTTAGAAAGGAAGTCAGCAATGTTGATGTTAGAACTTTGACAAACTACTGAAACTGATGAATATGCAGCATAAAGCTGGTGACAGTGATACTGTACCCCTGCAATATGTAGTGGGAGTGGTAGCATGAGAAACTTGGAACTGGTTCAGGCACACAGTCTGTTCACCTTCACGGGCAGAATGACAGATGGCCCGGGTAGCTTTCTGCAGTAGAGCATAGCAGAGTAAGGCTACCATGTCATGAAGAAGAAGAAGTTTACATGAGTGGGAGTTTCGAATGATCTACAGCAATCTGGGCTTGCACTGCGGTTTACACCTGTGCACATATTCGCACACAGCCATTCAGCAAAATCGCAATGAAAACAGTTTGCTTTCCTTCCCAAAGCCACTCTCTAACACAAAATAATTTACTGGTTGCGGCATCATTAACTGTGGTTATGGGGCAAGTCAGGAGCTTCAAGGTACATCTCAATCCATGGGGGTATGCGTCTCCTCCAAAAACAGAAGGTAGAAGTTGGCGAGGCATTGTGCACATGGAGAGTGTTACTTACTGGTTATTGTGGTGGTCATACTGTGTCCCGTATGGCAGTGTATAAACGAACAGCATGCAAACACCTTCTGTCCAAACATCTGCGACAGGCACATTTTTAGGCTGCCTTCCAAAAACTAAAAAAAGACAGAGGCAAAAGAAGAAAAAACTGTAGCTGCTTGGCTAAACTTGCCCACTCTCATTCTGCTGTCTTATTATTTTCATTTTTTCTATAATTTTGCCCCTGTCATTTAATTTTTTGTTATTGCCGGAAAAAGACATAATACAGCTTTTCATTTATTTATGTTTTGCAGACAGAAAACCTGTGCAAAAACAGAAACCTTAAAAACAGGCTCTGAAACATGGGATCTCAGGTCCTCCTTTAGTGAACACAATCAAGTTGCCTAAAGAATATACCATCTGAGAAAATTGCCATCACAAGTTAAGTCTGCATTTTAACTGTGCTGATTATATCAGTTATCATTGCTCACATTCAAGCCTAACATTATACACATATTGTGTAGCTTCAGTGGTTCACAACTGATTTGTGTTGAAATATAAGTAATCCTTCTCTATGCTGAATACTTCTGGGTCTGTGGAGGAATATTTATGTTATTTTTCAGATGCTTTGGTTTTAATTGTGGGCTAGCATGTGGCTAGAAGAGGACAACACTGTAGCTAAATACTATTTTATACAATTTCCCCCCTGGGATTAATAAAGTATTTTGATTCAGATTCTAAACTGAAAGTAAACCTGTGGGAAAACTGTGAACATCAGCAAATTAAAATAGAGTTCTTTTCATGGTTAGCAGCGAGAGATTTTGAACGATTGTTTAGAAAGGAATTTGCCTTACAGACCTCTGAGCGAGAGGGTCGAAATTCAAGATGCAGCATAGCGAAGCACTATCTCCCAAAAGTAGGCTAAACATACTGCATGCAATAGTAATTACCTTGTAAGGTCAGCTGTAGTACAAGCTGTAAGTCAAAAAGTACACCCATTATCTCTGAGCTAAGGTTAGAGGACTATACTTGAGTTGTGACAATTTGCCACCAGTACTACTGAATTCATTATTGAAGCATGGGTATGGGTTATTAACCTTATCCTTTGTATAATGTCTAACATACACGGCACTGTGGTAAAATAACTTTAGACTACGACTAAAGCCTTGTGGTAAACTGTGCCATAATACCGAATTTCTTATTCTCTGAATGAAAACTAAAAACTTAAAGTTTACATTCTGTAGGCATATATTAAAATATCAGATTTTTAAAAATGATTTAGAATAAAATGCTTGTATTATCACTGAGATTATAACTTATATTGCCTTACACAGTGAGGTGATTTCAAATTGCTGTTGAACTTGTAATGCAATTAAATTTTTTCTGTACTCATTTCCTCTAGAGTCATTATGTAACAGTATACATATATTCTGTGTTTTCCCTACTTACTGAACCTATCCTACAAAGATGTTTTTCATCAGGTTACATGACTTGGCCAGTACTGTGTACACAAGTGCTTGGCACGGCCATACATAGCTGGGCAAGGAGGCGCCTGTTATAAAAATACACAAGTGGAACCTCGGCTGCAGAGACTCTGCTGCTCCTTCTCAAGGCATCACGTCATGCATTCCTTCTGTTTTCACTCATTTTCCAGCATTTTGCCGCCAAAGCTTTGCCCCTTGAACACGACTTATAAAAGACATCTAGTGTCAGCCAATTATGTTGGACTTTGATGGTCATAAATCAAGGCTGACCAATAAAAATGAAGACAGCCAAGTATAATGTTCGTGTGTGACTCCAACTGGATTGTAAATGAAGCCAGATGGGCTGGGAGAGCGCCACTGAACAGAGCTGGATCCCATCACTAAATGGCTGTGTGTGTTTTCCCCTCGTGCACAAATTACGGCATCACCTCATTCAGCGGCATAAATCAAAGCCCAAGCTGTGATATGCGCAGGGCATCTCTCCATCTCATTACTAAAATAAATTCTTTGGCAGCCTTGGATGTGTGAGCCCTGTTTGAATCGTTGATATTACTACAATCTGTACTTTTGTAGCTGCTTTTATTTTGGTGCAATTTTGAGGCCATTCATGTGATTTCAAGCAAGCTGAGACATGCTTGGAGATGAAACAGACACTGGGAGTGTTACCTCATAGGAGACCTCTGGACACTTACAGAGGAGGGCCAACATGATTAGAGTGGTGAGACGAAGGGAGGAGGGCAAGAAGAAAGAAGAACAATCAGGTAGAGGGCAGATAAGGAGAGTGAAAGAAATGTCCAGATCATAAAAGGCACAACAGGCAGAGTTGGATAGTGACACAGAAAAGGGGAAGGAGTGAAAGATTTGATTAGGCAATGTATGTGGACAAAACGGCATGCGGGCAGACAGTGATGGAGTTATTTGTAAGCAGGCTGAGGCAGGCTTACTAAGCTCTATATTTTCCAGACACACAATGATGACCTTCATTCATTTGCTTTGACTCCCAATGTAGAGCAAAGAAACAGACCCTCTGGGAAGATGGACTTCTCATTCAGTGACAGACAGACTCTCCCTTTTAACAAAGATTTATTCTTATGTAACCATTTTGTCATCATTCATAAAGGTACGTTATAATATTTTTGCTCTTCTCTACTCTGGTTTGAAGAAAATATAGCACAAATTATGGTTCTATGTGGATATACAGTATACAAAAGAGTTTTACATATGGTATTCATGAATTTTCGAGGTCAGGAGGGCTCGGCCAAGCTAAGCAAGATTCCACACTTCACAGGACTTGACTACTTCATCAGCCGGTAATCAAACAACACAAGGGTTGAAAGATGGTCCTTTCTGCAGAGAATGATTCATGGGAGCAGTGAACAGCCTGACCTGTTATGCTTTCTGCATTATGCTTTTGGAGGGGGAAATACTCTGAGACTGGCACCTGATAAAAGGAAGCTTTCAGTCGATATTTTGGTCTGGCGTTTGAAATTGAAGGTCATTGATAGGTCTGTGAAAGATGTAGGAGTGGTGAGCTCCTGCAAGGTTGCTGACAATGTTCGTAAGCCGTCAGTCAAAGGCAGCAAAAACAGATCTATAGCCTAGCATTATGTAGTCTGCAGATGGTGAGCGAGTGGCGGTGCTGCTGCAGGTCACTTTCTCTATGTCTCCATCTTACTTTGCTAAGATGTATTTTTTCCCCTCTGGGTGCTGATTAGCAAATATACAGCCTGAACTTTTCCCCCTGTAAAGGTTAAATCAAATAAGTCAGTACAATTTAAAATCATTGTATGTAATAATCATATCAGCTGAGGCCAGAAAGGTTACAACACTCTTATTGTTGAACATGTAAAATTAAAAATAGCCGTAACGCTGTATTCTCGTCTTTACAAGTTGGCTGAAAATTAATAACAGTGCAGACCAATTTCCTGTATTTTGGAAACTGTCTGCCTGATATGGGATGGGTAACCCCATGAAACCCACTGCCATGAGCCATATCAAGCTTGTTCTCTGCCACAAAATACAGATCATCTGTTACACAACCAAGAACTATCAAAATAGGTACTAGCAGACGGTAAGCTGCAGACAAGTTAAACATCTTCTGTGTTTTACTTAGAACTGGGGTGTCCAAAGGTTTTTTCTTTTCTTTTTTTTCTTGTTTTTTTAAGGAGTGCCAGATTTATTAATGGGAAAATGCACAAGGGCCAACAGGGCCTCATGACAATATATATCTCTTGGGGCAAATGTTCGCTATAATTTTCAGGACACAGTTCTTAATAAACTCATTCTCTGTAAAAGGTTTATCATGTTTAGCAATTAGCATCATCATTTCATATCTTGCTTTGGAGATATTTTCGTGTTGTGAGGCTAAGCCAGTTTCAAGTTGCTTTACTTTTTCAGCACGGTTGCTCCCTATTAGCTTGTAATATATAATGACATGTTTTGTCTGATAGTGTCTCTGTACATCGGACTCCTTATGCGCAGCAATACTCTTCTGGCAAATTAGGAAAAAACAGTTCTTTTGGTTTCAGTGAAGTGGCAGAAATTATCCAAAAACTTGTAACATAGATCACATGGTGCTGCCACCATGAGGTGAAAAGAGAAATTGCATTTTGAAGTTGTAGTATTAATTAATACTGCTTGACAGTGCTGATGGGCCACAAATAATATTTCTTAAGATAGAAATATCAGGCCGCATAAAATCTGCCCTCGAGTTACGATTGGCCCCAGGCTGGACTCTGGACATGTCTGGTTTAGAGGAAACATTGGGGCAGTGGACAGGTTTTGTATTCCTGTGTTGGTGTTTGTGTGTTCATGTATGCATGCTCAGGCATGTTTTTCCCTGCTTAATATGTGTGTCAATAGATGTCTGTGTGTGTCTGCAAACAGTCATCCTCATGTCTCAAACAAAAGAGTATTGGTTCATGTGGAAAAACAAGGACTTAAAGAGGAGAGAACCTGGATCTTATCATTCAGTGGTTTAACACTAGCCAGGCCACTACTCGCCAACTCCAGGCAGCAAATTAGGAGCTGGGAGCTGCCGAGTGCACTTGTGACAGAGACGTGATGGAGAGCAGGCGAGCTGGGCTGCTTCACAGCTTGCACGGGCCATGATACGACAGGAATGTTCCCCATGTATAGCCAGAACAAGTAGTAAAGGAATGAAAGCTCATGTGGGTGTGTTTGCCTCACATCAGAAAAATTCTGTGCATGTACACAATTTTAACAATAGGATACTTCATTAATGTAGGGAACTCATTTGCCCGCCATCTGTTGCGTCAGTGTGTATAAACGGACTGCCAGACGACCAAAAAAAAAAAAAGACAAAAAAGACACACACACACACAAACACACACACACAACCACACACACACACACACCCCCACACACACACACACACACACTCTGGAG
>VUQH01045569.1:13732-26000 GCA_015106775.1 Etroplus canarensis | reverse complement strand
TCTCTCTCTCTGACTCACACACACACACACACACACAATCTGCACTACCTCAGTTGCTGCTACAGCACTTTCTTTCTTTCGGCGCTAGTGTCTTCTTCTTGTGTTTTCTTTTTGCCTTTCTTGTGTACTGTTTCTGTATTGTAGGGTGTCCTTGGCATTGTTTACATTGCATTGCATTGTTGCAACTGTTGCACACATTGCACTTTATTTATTTATTTATTTATCTCTTTCTTAAAAAAAATCTTTTAAACTTAAATTTTTCTAACTGTAGAAACAAAAACTAGTCCTGTCTCTGTCACATGTCATATGTTTACATGTTATATGTTGCACCAGGTCCTGGAGAAACATTATTTCATTTCACTATGTTCTGCACCAGCTACATGTAGTCGAAATGACAATAAAGCTTTTTGAATTGAATTGAATTGAATTGTGGAACTTCCAGATAAAAATAGATAAATTGGTGATCGCTAACCAACCGGACATACAGTAGTAGTGGTGGACAAGCAGAGGAAGAAAGCCATAGTGTTAGATGTAGCAATCCCAAGTAATGGCAACATCAGAAAGAAGGAACATGAGAAGCTTGAGAAATACCGAGGGCTCAGAGAAGAACTAGAAAAGATCTGGAACGTGAAGACAACAGTGGTCCCCGTGGTAATCGGAACACTGAGGGCAGTGACCCCCAAACTGGGAGAGTGGCTCCAGCAGATCCCAGAAACAACATAAGCAATCTCTGTCCAGAAGAGCACAGTCCTAGGAACAGCTAAGATACTGCACAGAACCCTGAAGCTCCCAGGCTTCTGAGTGGGGGGGGAAAAAAAACAATATATATATATTCATATGTGTGTGTGTGTGTGTGTGTTTATATATATATATGTATATATATATATATATATATATATACAGACAATCATAGAAGAATCTCTTAGAAGTATGACCATCTCTGTTCTTCAATACAGGCTGAACTTTCTCAGACAAGCTTATCAAGATGATCCAGCATTGCTTCAAAAATGTGGCAGTGTGTTTGTTGAGCTAAAAAGTGAACCTGCTGCCAATCAGACTCATTCCAGATGGCATTGTACAGTGAATCAAAATCCGATGGTACTTTTCTGTGTTCATTTTTGACAAGATCCCCTACTCTACTGACTGAAGTGCAGCCCCAAACCATGACAGAGCCTTTACTGCATTTTACAGATGGTTGTAGACACTCACTGTTGTACCTCTCTCCTAACCTCCTCACTACATATTAACTACAATCTGAACCAAAACCTTAAAATTTCATCACTCCAAAGACCTGTTGTCACTGATTTTCAATCTAATTCTTGTATAATTTAGCATACTTTAGCATTTTCTTCCTGTTTCCCATTATTAAGAATGGCTTTTGGACAGCCACTCTTCCACTGAGACCATTTCTGATAAGGCTTAAGCAAACAGTGTCTTTTCTAGTAGAATAGCACTGTCCTTACTATCCAAACTGTTCTAGCACACACACACACACACACGCACACACACACACACAGACACACACACGCACGCACACACACGCATGCACACACACACACACACACACAGAGTAAGAAGAATTATTTGAACAAAAATCATTTAACACTCCTTGCTGAACTGCCAAACTCTATAGCTGATGTTATTTCAAAAAACTACTTTGTTCAGACTGAGTCTTTAGTCCTTAAATAAAACTCTAACCTCTGTGAAACACAATAAGGTGGATTTACTTTAAAAATCAACAAGCTGATTATAAAAGATTTTGATGATAAAGTGCAGCATACAGTACAACCCATGTAAAACCTCCATGTTACTTACCTGTCTACACTGAACTGCCTTCCCCAATAGTAACTCACTGTCTCTCTTATTCTCTTGTAGGTCACGCTGACACTATCATAATCCACACAACTTTGGTAGGAGAGTATTTGCCTGATTACAGCAGAAAATCCAACATATCCTGAGGTAATAGGAGCAGCACTGCTTGAGAGAAAAAAATCTGTTAACTTCATGTGCTCAGAGCAGACTAGATGCAGAGGGAAAGCATGTGTTGGTAGAACCCTTTGGTAACCTTGCTTTTCATTAATATGATGTTGATAGTAGTTGTGCAAAAATGCAGCACTTAAAAGAGGATCTGGGTCCAGAATCCCCTTTGAGAGGAAGATGCTATCATCAGAGTGAGCTTACATTACAGAACACAAGCTTCTCCAATTTGTAACAGTGAGGTTTAATATCTGCTCTGTAATGTCAAGAAGAGTGACATTCCATTACACAAGTAAAAGCTCTTTAAAAAAATCATACAGTTGAGAATATTTATTTGTTCATCAATATAGTATATAGTTCTATTTGGTCATCACACAAGCAAACAATTAGATATTTCCTTTGTGTTTTAATTGATTTGTTTTGATCTTCAGATGATTTACTTGTTGAACTTGATTCTGCATCAACAGCTTTACTTTTCAAATTTAGTTCTTTCCAACGAATAACATTGTAAAAATATGAGTTCAGGATCTAAACCATATGAGAAAAGGAAGAATAATGATTTGTTTCAGTAGTTCAGGTTCCTTTTTCAAATGTCAATATTTCATGACAATTTTAAACTAAATTATAAAACCTGAGTCAGTAGTCCCTTGGGATTCCAAAAAAATCTCTTTAAAGATTTAATTCAGATACAGAATACATTATTCTGTATCTATTACATTGTTAATCCCAGGGGGAAAATTGCATACATTCCACATATTTATGTGTATTATTAGCATTTATTAGAGAGACAGGAAGGGAAATGACGCACAGGAAATGGTCTGAGGCAGATGTGAAGCCAAGACCCTAGCCTTCAGGAAGTGGGTCACCTGCTTAACCAGGTCAGCTGTAGTGGATTTTATTTTGAAATCAATACAACATGATCTTATCCTATAGAATCTTAAAACAATTAAACTAAATGCTTATCATCAGATTCAGCCTTTTTATCTACATCTTATCCTGACACGTTATCCTATAGGATTTAATTGTATAAAAGTATAAAGACTTTTGCATGATATATTCCTATCCATTTAAATCCATGAGAATGAAAATTTTTAGTTTAGGGAATTTTTGAAAGAAATTATTCATTGTAAATGACCTCTTGACTGGGGTCCACAGACCACACTTAGGGAATTACTGTTTTATCTAGTAACATTATAATATCACACTGCTGAAAGCAGATGAATGATAAACTGCTAATTATCATCTTGACTAAAAGCACTTCCATATAAATTTTAAAAACAAATGTATTTATTGCAGTAATGTGGCTTAAAGCTTATTTACATTTGCAGTAAGCCAAAATATCGAACAAAGCCACAGCAGGCTGCTTACCCCAAACTTTGGCCCATAAAAATGGAGAAGATGGTGGTGTTTCTAGGTCATGTTCATATATGGCTTCTTCTTTGCATCGTGGAGGTTTAACCAGCATTTTTGGATGGCACAGCAAACTGTGTTCACAGGCAATAATTTTTGGAAGTGTTCCTGAGTCCATGCAGTGATTTCCATGACAGAATCATTCCTGTTTGCAATGCAGTGGCACCTGAAGGCTCGAAGATCACCAGCTTCCAGCTTTGGTTTTTGGTCTTGGTCCTTATGCACAGAGATGTCTTCAGATTCTCTGAATCTTTTGTTGATATTATGTACTGTAGATGATGAAATATTTAAAGTATTTGCATTTTTAAAATTTCAGAATTTGTTGATGCATTTTCTTGTAGATTGCTGAACCTATGCCCATCTTTACTTCTGAGAGACTCTGCCTCTGTTCTTCTTCTTCTTCTTCTTCTTTCAGCTGCTCCTGTTGGGGGTTGCCCCAGCAGATCATCTGCCTCCATCCCACCCTATCTCCTGCATCCTCTTCTGTCACACCAACCCTCTTCATGTCCTTCTTCTCACTGCCTTTCAGAGGTGCTCTTTTTATTCCCAGTTACATTACTGGTCTGTTGTCATTTAACTTAATTAGTTGCAACATATTCCTCCAGTTGTTTCTTTTTAGTACACCTTACTTTTCCAGCTATTTGTTGCCCTTGTCCCAACTTTTTTAAGAGATGTTGCTGCCATCAAATTCAAGATGAGCTAGTATTTTTCATGGACCAGTAAAATGTCTCACTTTCAAATTTTAACATGTTTTCTATGTTGGTTTATGAGATTTGCAAATCATTGAATTGTGTCTTTATTTATACTGTATGCAGCTTCCCAAGCTTTTCGGAGTTGGGGCTATACTATAAAGCAGCATTTAGCGGATAAAGAGAGGTGGTTACTTCATGATAGAAACCAAAATCAGATCTTAAAGGAGTTTTATTTTATGACTTCAGGTCATAGAAGCATGGCTCCAAATCAGTGCTTATGTCTCCCTTTGCTTACTGAATGTGAAAACCAGCATTTGTCTGATTAGTGGGCCTCTGTACTGTGTAGCCAGTTTCCCAGGGCCAAGATTGTGGTTCTACTCATTGTTTATAACCTAAAACAAAAAAAAAGACAATCAGTATTTTTCTGACTGGTCAATAGAACTCAGAATAAAAACTAAAATCTGAAAGCTGTACCAAAAGTTTTGTCCTTTGCCTACAGACTCTGCATATTTATATCCGAATATTACATAAATATTTTATTACAGAAAAAAATTTTCAGCATAAAACTGAGGAAGTATATCAGAGTCACCATGAATGTCATTGACACCTGTGCTTTCTCAACTAGGTGAAATCATTTAGATCTTTTTCCAATTCTTCCAGCACAGCATTTTAATTATAAAAATCTTATCAAAGAGCAAAAACTCGGATTTCTTAAAAAAGAAAAACTCGCTGATAACAATGTTTTTAAATTTAGCTATGGAAATTAAAGCTGTTTTGTGTCTTTTGGCTTTGGAAAATGTAACTAATTTCGAGGCTGATGTTTTCCAAAAACCATTAATGCTGCATAAACAGTAGAAAAACTGAACTAAAGGCCCTCATCAGGGAAGAAAACAGACATAACAGTGGAATGTGTGCATGGCTTTATACTGTAGGCTGCTGTGATCAAGCTCTCTCTATTGCATGGAGGTAGTTTATTAGTTCATATAATCCTCCGTATTGTGAATAGAGCCAGAACACCCAAAGAGGGAAACCAATGATAAAACTGTCATCAGAGTTCACAGCAAGAGATTCATACAGTTGGAGTGGCTGAATTTCCTTATCTGTGAAGATACAAGAGGGGAGAGGACGTGACAGTGATTTATGCTCAGGCTCAAAATGCAGAGGACAAAAAACTAAGTGCCTGCTGCCTGAGATTCTGAAAACCTACATAATATCAAGAGTTCAGACAGCCCAGCTGCGGAGATGGCTGTATTGAGCAATGAATCAAAATGTCAATTTCAAACTATGCAAAAGTGTGCAGATAATAAGTGGACCTCAGCAGAGGCTCAGCTGCACACATACACATATATACACACACAACCTGACTGTTTCAGTCAGAAAAACAACTCATAAATACCTGTCAACTTTGATAGTTTGTTAGTGCAGAGCTCATCACGAGGGCTGCCAGGGTGCTGCTTTAACTTTTTAGTGATTGTTGTCATTTAAAGTGGCTCCAAGCCTTGCCTTGTTTGAGAACAAGATAACAATCAAATTAGAAAAAAAAACTTGCAGCGCTAAGAAGAAAATGAAATAAGAAGCTTATGTCTGTGTCTGGCCAAAAATATGGACTAATTTCCACATCTACACTTGAAAAAGCAACATTTATATAATGGTTACTTGCTACTGTTTGTTTCCAGCCAAACACACAGGAGCAGAGGAAATCTTTGACATGTGCTGGAACATTAACAGCAAGTTAAGCAGCATGGTGAACTGCTGTCCAAATGTTGTAAAGAAAAAAAAAATTCAATAGCTCCAAAAGCTTAAGCATTTCGTATTAAGCAAGAGACAGAAGCTAAAGCTTAAAAAAGCTGGCTCTCTCCAGGCTTGAGCATAATTATGTGTATGTCCACTCCTCTGGAACAAACTCCCAGTTTGTATCCAGGAGACAGACACCCTCTCTACATTTAAGATTAGGCTTAAAATCTTCCTTTTTGACTAAGTTTATAGTTAGGGCTGGATTAAGTGACCCAGAACCATCCCTTATTTATGAAGCGATAGGCTTAGGCTGCCAGCTTCTTTTACCCACATGAGCCACTGCTTCTTGTCATTAAGTTTTGTCTTCTCTAGCCCCCATAATCATCCTAGTCTCACTATGCTGGTCATTGCAGATGGCTGCCCCTTCCTATGCCTGGTTCTGCTGCAAGTCTCTTCCTGTTAAAAGAGTTTTTCCTTCCCACTGTCACCAAGTACTTGCTCATAAGGGATCTTGAGGTTTTTTTCTCTAATACTGTAGGGTCTTCACCTAACATTATGTGCTTTGAAGTGACTTTTGTTGTGAATTGGCTCTATATAAATAAATTGTATTGACTCAAATTCTATTTTTTTTTACCTCTCCTGTCTGTCAGCATTAGCAGCATTTTAGGCAGAACCATCATTTTAATGGTGGCAATTCTTCCCATAAGTGATATAGGTAAACTATTCCAATGTGCATCTCGAATTCTTTAAAAAATGCATACAAGCACTTAAAATGGTCAGTAATTATTATGTTGTTTCTGAATGTTATTAAACTTCACTGTTGTTCTTTTGGCTCCTCCCTTTAGGAGTCACCAGAGTGGATCATCTTTCTCCTTGTTACCTTATTTTTGCACCCTCTTCTGTCACACCAACCTGCTGCACGACCTTCTTCGCTACATCCATGAACCTTCTCTTTTCCTCCTGCCTGGCAGCTTCATTTTTGGCATCCTTTATATAATATATAGATGATCCCCCCCTCTTTATATGTGCAAACCATCTCAGCCTTGCCTCTCTGACTTTATCTCCAAACTGCTCAACCTGAGCTGTCCCTCTGAGATACTCATCTCTAATCCTGTCTATCCTGGTCACTTCCAATGAAAATCTCCGCATCTGTAATTCTGGAAAGCTACACATTTTTATTTTTAAATAGATGAAACAGAGAGATGCTGATTTATTTTGTGACTTTTTAGTGAGAGTGACAAACTCTTTATTCACACTTTCAGTATTTGCAGTTTTATCATAGGTTTAGTTGCTCTGCTAAATGATTAGGGACCATCGTGGATGAAATGATAATTTGCTTTACTTCATGAAAAGTAGAAATATCACACTGTTAACATACTCTACAAGAGAACGTTTGCATTATGTGATATGTTTGAAGGTTAATATTACTGCTCTATTAATGTGCATGTTGGATTTTGCTGCTGTAGTTGTTTAAGACTGAGCTAATTTGAACTAGTTTGTAAACTTTTGGATAATTTAATCTGCATCATGCTGTGTATTTGTAGGGTCAGTGTCCTTTGAGAGCCATGTGTTTAAAATCCCTGTTTTTGACTCTGTTCAGTATTTTTCAGCTTTAAGTTTATATGGTATATCATAATATTGAGAAGAATTATCTCAACCCATAAAGGAACATTACATCTTTCAGTTTATCAGAAAATTTTGAATTTATAATTCTCTATACATATTGAAAAAAAAATGATAGCCACTCTTCCACTAAGATCATTTCCAATGAGGCTTCGGTGACCAGTAGATTGATCACCTGAAGGGCCAGAAGCATCCATCAGGTCCTGTGTCAGGTCTTTGATGGAGTTTTTTTCCTATGTCTTAAGGACAACACATTCAGATAGTGTTCATCTGCTGTAGATAGTTTTTTTTGCCTGCCACTTCTTCTTTTGTCCTCCACTTGTGCAGCTTCCGCAGGTTTTTTCAAAAGGACTCATACTTCTATAGTAATTTTCTACTCTGAATGCTCAAAGCACTTTTTACTAAATGCCTCATTCACCCACTCATACAGTGCTTTATTCTATGCCTTTAAATACTTTTAACTATCACACATGTATTCACACTTAAATGGATGCACTGGGAGCAATTTGGGGGTTCAGTATCTTTTAAGGACACACTGCACACCATGGTGAGATACGTCAAGTTTTAGACTAATAGCGCTTTGGGAATCTCCTTGTTGGCACAAAAATGCAATTTTAAGCATTTTTAGTAGCTTCAACTAAAGAAATGTGAACTAATAATATGTTTGTGCAACAGGCTGCTAGTCAAAAAGAAAAACCTATTCCTCCGAAAATGGTCAAGTCCAAGGACCGGAGTGAAAAGCAGTAAACGTCCAAAAAAAATTTTGAAAGACCCTCAGAAAGCCTGGAGAACTATTGCTCAAGACTGCTATAAAAATTACAAGGAACTCTGGATCCTTAGAAGCGAATTATAAAGAAATTAAGAGTGACTAAAGACTTTTGCACACCATTGTAACTTGTCACTAAAGCTTACAGACGACTACGATGTAGAAAAAAATACAATATTTGTCTCTGAGATAGAGTAGAGGTTTATTATCCCATCACATGGAAATGTATTTAGTGGTACAGACACACAGTCGTGAGGATACTGGGGCAGAAAACATGTTTAATCACACTTGAACCAAAACAGAAAAGTCATTTTCAAGCGTCTGAAACTGTTTGAAGAGGTGAAATGCATTTGGGCTGCACCTCCCACACCACCCCACAGCACAAAAGGGTTTATGTGATTATTTGTCAGAAAAGTTCCTTTAGGTGTTTCTTAGCTGGTTTCATGTTCAGAAAGAGCTGAGGAAGAGAAATCATTATCGCCCACCATCCCTGCTCCTCTTCCCTTCTCATCTGCATTGTGTCAAATCAATAACAGCGACATCCAGCCACTGAAATACCCTTTTTAACCACTTATGTGATTTCTTGCACTCCACTCGACACCATGTCTCCTTACTACAGTAGATATATTGATGAAACATGCCATGCTGTGTTATTGTAAAGTGGCCACCTAAGGACACTAGCAAACCGTATAGGAGCCACTAAAATATGTCAACTAATGACTCAACTGGTTTAGCTAAAGAGTCAGGGTGGGTCTGACATCTGAGAGTCATCAGAGGTGAGGGGGGAATTCTCACATAGTCACTTAGATGTTCACAGCCTGGAAAGAGCTTCCTTAGAAGGCATTAAGGAAGCCATGCTGAGTGTCAGATGACTAAAATCAGCACAAAATGATAGCCATTATCATAACCAGATGTCTTGAGATTCTTAGATCCACAGATTTTTTTATTTCTCCATCACACATTTCTGAAATCTTAGCAAAAAGCCTCTTTAGTTCCCTGAAACAACATATGCCTGTCAGAGATTAGATTCATGATGAGTAAATCTCTGTCAGCAGCAACTTGTATGCAGTGAGAGGAATAGTACTAGAGCACTATTTATATCACAAATAGTGTAGGGTTTTACCTTACAATGTAAACCACCTTGAAAAGACTTGCAAACTGATGTTGTATACATAACACTGAAATTAAATGGAAATGAATTTCTTAATACTGATAAAATATTTATTAAAAAAAAAACAAAAGGCCAGATGGGCTTGGATATAGTACTAGTAAAAAAATAATAACAAACACACAACCAACCCAGCTAGCGGATTTTCCTGTCTTTCTTGTCTCACTACTAAAATGTCTGAAAGATTACCTCAGTCACTAGGCACAGGCCAGTCGTAAAATACAGTAACATTTACTCATCACTTTCAGCATGGCACGTCTGCATGCATTGACAATGATGCACGCAGGATGCAGGAGAGCCACATCCATCACCCACAGTGCAGACATACAGGAACTAAAACTACCTGCAGCAACACACAGTGCCACTAAAAGGTATATTACCAGGTGGAAATACTCAAAGGCTTTTTGTGTAATTATATAAACCTACAGAGAGTGCAAGTATTTACTAAAGTAGTACAGAAAGAGTCCACTTCAATTACTCTTCTCCTCCACGGGGCAAAAATTGTTGAAAATAGTGGTGAGCTTTGTATGAAAGGTCCACTTGCACAGAAATGAAGTTTAAAACATCATATACTGAAGACAAATTGAAGACAGTGTTAACAAAGGATCCCAAATGATTTATCATCTATCATGTCTGCTCTTCAACCTGATTTATATGAGTTTCTAGGACTTTAATATCACTACACTTGCACTTAATCTAAAAGCATAGGCTGGTCATGTTGGCAGCCTTTCAAAGAAATTCAACTTCACATATGTTAGAGTGAAAAATATATTTTTACAAAGTCTTGTTTGGAGATAACAGGAAATATTGAGGAAAATAAAAGTAAATAGTCTGTAAAATGGTTTCAAAAAAGCAGTTACGGTAAACTTGAAGAGCATTTTTTAATTTCAAAAGTGGATTTTATTTAATATGGCTGCAGTAAGATCCATCTTTAAATGAGTGGCTTTAGTGTTAAAAGACACAGACTTACTTTTGGCAGATATCCGTACAAAACCAGAAGATACAGCAGCTGTGAAGAGTCCATCCTGTCTTTAGTTTTTTTTTTTTTTTTGTTTGTTTTCTTATTTCCAGCTTCTTGATCTTGGCAAAATCTCCTTGGGAAATCGGTTAAAGTGTGTGCGTGTTTGTATTTAGATGTGTAAGGTAAGCCGCTGCTGCCGCTCCATCGGATTGCGCTTTTCTCTGTGCGCTCCTCCAGCAGGAGAGCTGCATCTGCTTCTCTGTACCCGCCCACTCTCCCATTCACAACTCTGCGCCGCCGGTCCCTGAAGACTCTGCTCGCAAGTCTGTCAGGATGTTTGATTGCAGGACGGTGCAATCTGCAGACAATGCATTCTTTTGCAGGCTAACCCGCCAATCCTCCGTTGTGAGGTCAGTGAGAACAGACTCAATCTGAAGGTTCTAAAGCAGTCTGGTGTTGCTGAACAACATCCACCATATGAACCTGTAAGTAAGTGAGAGTATTTTTTTCTGCAAGTAAATCAATGAACACTAGAAGAAAATCTCACTGAAAATCATACTTCTGTTAGTGCAACAATTTAGTTAGTTGTGCATAACCCAAAACTTGCCCATACAGTTTCTTTAATAGTAATAATAAAAATAATGTTCACTATTTAGTGGCTGGTTGCATAGATTCACACTGCTGGGAATAAAATTCTGCCAAAAAAAAAAACCCTGAGTCAAAACATGGAGTCTGGAGAGTCTAAGAAATGGAAATGCATACCTCCACCTCTCCAGGCTCTCTTCCACCTCCTCCCTACTCTCACTACACATCACAATGTCGTCTGCGAACATCATAGTCCACAGGGACTCCTGCCTGACCTCATCTGTCAATCTGTCCATCACCATTGCAAACAAGAAGGGGCTCAATTTAGCCTAAAGGCATCTTAAATTTGTCTGGAAACCATTACCATATGGTCACTCTTACGACCTTATACAACCTGAATTGCAGAAAAGTTAGGACGTTCTTTAAATTTGAACAAAATGAAAACTAAAAGACTTTCAAATCACATGAGCCAATATTTTGTTCACAACAGAACATACATAACAAATGTTTAAACTGAGAAATATTACAATTTTATGCACAAAATAAGCTCATTTCAAATTTGATGCTTGCTACAGGTCCCAAAATAGTTGACAGGGGCATGTTTACCATGGTGTAGCATCTCCTCTTCTTTTCAAAACAGTTTGAAGACGTCTGGGCATCGAGGTTATGAGTTTCTGGAGTTTTGCCATTGGAATTCGGTCCCATTCTTGTCTGATATAGGTTTCCAGTTGCTGAAGAGTTCATGGTCGTCTTTGACATATTTTTTGTTTAATGATGCACCAAATGTTCTCTATAGGTGAAAGATCTGGACTGCAGTCAGGCCATTTCAGCACCCTGACTCTTCTCTGATGAAGCCATACTGTTGTAATAGCTGCAGTATGCGGTTTTGCATTGTCCTGCTAAAAGACACAAGGCCTTCCCTGAAGTAGACTGGAGGGGAGCATATGTTGCTCTAAAATCTTTATATACCTTTCAGCATTCATAGTTCCTTCCAAAACATGCAAGCTGCCCATACCGTATGCACTTATGCACCCCCATACCATCAGAGATGCTGGCTTTTGAACCAAATGCTGATAACACACTGGAAGGTCTCCCTCCTCTTTAGCCCGGAGGATGCGGCGTCCGTGATTACCAACAAGATTGTCAAATTTAGACTCGTCTGACCATAGAACACTTTCCCACTTTTAAACAGTCCATTTCAAATGAGTCTTGGCCCACAGGACACAACTGCCCTTCTGGACCATGTTCAAATATGGCTTCCTTTTTGCATGATAGAGCTTCAGTTGGCATCTGCAGATGGCATGGTGGATTGTGTTATCCAACAGTGGTTTCTGGAAGTATTCCTGGGCGCA
>VUQH01045569.1:0-13712 GCA_015106775.1 Etroplus canarensis | reverse complement strand
ATTCCTGGGCCCATTTAGTAATGTCAGTGACACAATCATGCCGATGAGTGATGCAGTGTCATCTGAGGGCCCGAAGACCACGGGCATCTAATGAAGGTCTTCGGCCTTGTCCCATACGCACAGAGACACCTCCAGTTTCTCTGAATCTTTTGCTGATGTTATGCCCTGTAGATGATGAGAGCTGCAAAGCCTTTGCATTTGACATTGAGGAACATTGTTTTTGAAGTATTCCACAATCTTTTTACGCACTCTTTTACACATTGGAGAGCCTCTGCCTATCTTTACTTCTGAGAGACTCTGCCTCTCTAAGACATCCCTTTTATAGCTGATCATGTTACAGACCTGATATCAATTAACTTAATTACTTGCTAGATGTTCTCCCAGCTGAATCTTTTTGAACTTTCTTGCTTTTTCAGCCATTTGTTGATCCCATGCCAACTATTTTGAGACCTGTAGCAAGCACCAAATTTGAAATGAGCTCATTTTGTGCATAAAATTGTAATATTTCTCAGTTTGAACATTTGTTGGTATTTATGCTCTGTTGTGAATAAAATATTGGCTCACGTGATTTGAAAGTCTTTTAGTTTTCATTTTATTCAAATTTAAAGAACATCCCATATTTTCTGGAATTTGGGTTGTAAATGAATAAAATAATCTCTGAAGGTAAACTAGAGATTTTTAAAACAAAAGTTAAACCATGAGGTTGGAGATGCACACCACAGTGATATGCACAAGCAGGGAGGAAGAGGGACATTGATTATAGGTGGCCAGCAGCTTGTTACCCTAATGTGGGAGTAAAGCAGCCTGATGTCACACAAGGGTAAGAAATCTATAAAGAAGGATGCTCTGAACAGTTAGTTGCTTCGATGACAAAAAGACAATTACCCAAATTGCACTGGGGCATCCCTTTGTAATTCCTAATGCATAAAGATGAGCACATAGTGATTAAAAATAACATGCCATGCCAAGTGAGAGACACAAAATTGTCTGTAAGCTCTTGCATCGTCTCTAAAATCTTCTTGTCCCCTGCAGTCACAAAAATGCACTCATCATCCATCCTGACTGCAACATCAGACGTCTCCTCCATCTTCTTAAGTCACAGTGGTGTACTCATGTTGTCTGTGTCACAGTGTCTCCACTCACAGCTGACTGGACCTCGCAGCACAGTAAGGATTTCTCTGCCTGAGCTCTCCCATGAATATTGATGGATAATGTGCTTTGCACAAACCAGCACTGTACAACAAAAGCATGTGTCAACATAAAGAACATGTTTTATTCAATCCTTTTTTTCTTTCTGTGGCATCACAGGGTATTTCTGTTGTATGACTTCACTTTATGGTACATGGCTAATTTGTCTTGAAAGCAGACATTATGCTTTTACTGTACCTGTGCGAGGGATACTCTTTATACTGTAGTACAACGAGAGGTGGTGACAAAGCACACTGCAGTGTATGTGGCATATGATAATTAATAAGTATAAAAAGAAGGATAATATGCTAAGTATACACTTCCTGATGTTAATTTTATGAATAGTATACAATAAATATTAAAAATACAACTAGACAGGTGTTTATGGATCAAAATGAAATTTTTTCAACTGATGGATAAAAGTCCATGATTCCTGTCACACATTATCTTATATAAAGTAGTCCTGTTTTTTTCCTAATTTTTTGAGTTATTGAAAAGAGAAGATGCTGTTAAAAAGTATATTTCTCTGCAAAAATGTCTTTCCTTTCATTTCAAATGGATAACAAGGAGCAACCTTTGTGCTGAATGGATAATTTTATAAGTCATTAGATTAAAATAAATCTATAGTTCCTCTTATCTGGTTGGATTTAAAACACATCTGACCTTTACATCAAGAGAGGGATGTATTAGAGCACCAGACCATGAAAAATTAATGGATTTCTCTTTGTGTAAGGTCAAGAGTCTTTCAGGCTACTGAATTAATCTTGGACCACCTCCATGTGTCGGTATGGGTTCACAATAAAGAGGCAAAGGAGGACATGAGATAAAATTGCCTAATTATATATAAGTAGGATAAACTGGTCCTCTCTGTCTCAGAGAATATTAAGGATTAAGTGGATAGAATCTAATTTTTTAGTGCAATTTCAATTTAAGTTGTGTGGAGGAATTATTTTGGGTTTAATATGCAGGTTTAGGAAAGTTACATTCAATCAACATTTGCAACTTTAACTTTAGCAGTTACTTTATTTTTACAGTATATAGCTAAAGGAGCATGCATACAGGAAAAGACAGGCAGTAATCTGGTAACTATATACAATAAAATTTTAATGAAACTTTAGCAATTATAGGGGAAATAACAGCTAGTGAGAGCCATTAAAAACTGTGAGGAGACTAAAACGACTGCCAATGGAAGCAAAGGATACAATTAACTGACATATAACAGTTGTGGTAAATGTGCAAAAAAGATTTCAGAGCCTGAAATGTCCATTATCAACAATAGAAGTTGATTAATACGTGGATTACCCAGCATCCATATGCTCCTTGCAGGGTCCCATTTCCTGAATTTGGAAGACTTTCCTCTGACTTTGCTGTCGTTAAATAATTTTAAGTTGGAATATTTAAGCTAAATGGATGCCACAAATGACATGTGTTTTATTTTATTACTCAAAGTGCCAGATTTATTAACGGTCTATGCCAGAACAAAACTTTCTTTTGGCATTAAAAAGGCCTTCTCTGGATTTACTAGAAATTACAGTATCAAATGAGTAGACACAGTTATTTTTGCATCTGGCCTTGCTAGTTGTAGGAGTTTCCCCATTCAGATCGCAAAATTTCAGAAGGAGATTTACAAAGATTTACGGCAGGCAATACTTAGAATTTTGCTACATTTAATGCAGAAAAAATACACGTCTCATTTTGCACTTGATGTGGCTGTGATAGGTTCTGTTAGAAGTGTGAATTTATTTGGAATGCCAGTGGAAAATGTATTAGAATCAGTGTGTAAATGGTGCGGTTAGATTTCTCAAAGCTGAAAGTACAGTTGCCAGTGCTTTGGCTGTGTCCTCACTTCTGTTTCAGCAAATTAGTAGATTACTCACCCCAACATCAGGTCTGCTTGTTTGAGCAGCTCTTGTTAAAATGTGTCAGCCATTACTGAAATGCACTGGCTGGGTGTTTGTTATATAAATTAGCGTATCGTCAGTATTTAACCCACAAAACAGTCTCATGAATGCATTTTTGCACTTGAGACCTCATGCTAATTTGCCCTGCTGAGTAAATCTGGCCCAAAGTGTTTAAACAATATGTTGATAGCCTTGCTTTACATAGAATATTATCCTTGTTACTGCGAATAAATAACTTTTCTAAATAATCTAGGCCATTTAACATGGATAGCAAATTATGATTACAACCTGATTGCAAAATACAAGTTAACTTTAGCAAAAGTTGAAATGTAAAATGTGAATTTGCACCATTTATCAAACACTTTATCATCAACCAAACATTTAATTTAATCTGCCATGATGTCAGCAACTGTCATACCAACATTTTCTAAGTCATTCATCAGAGTGAGCATTCAAGTAAATTTTCACAGCCATAAATCAAATTAATTTTCCAGAGTATTCAGACACCACATGTTGCACAATAAATGTCAATTAAAGCCGCAGTAGCAACTTTTCAGCAAACATTATGTGGCCTTACTTTACAGAATTTGTAAAACAAATAAAATAAACTTTTCACAGTGATCATACTCATATTTAATTAGGTGATTTTTTTTCCTTTTTATCTAAAAGAACATTTTAACTCGTAAAATGACTCAATATGGAATACCAAGTGCAAGTATTGGTAGTGTATATGCATAAGGATAAGTAAGAGGATCAGCATGAAACTGTCAAAAGAGAGGTCTCTTGCTGTTAAAAGGAGTTCTCTTTCCCCACTGTCACCAAGAGCTCTATCACAGTGGCTTATTGAACTATTGGTGTTCTATCTTTAAAATTGTAGGGGTACAATATTGTACTATAAATATAAAACTTCTTCAAAGGGCTGTTGTTATGAATTCATGCTCTATAAATAAAAACTGAATCAGATTAAACTAAACTGAACCACTTTGTTTTTAGAGAAGTAGCTGTGTGGGATTTGTGTAAATCTTTTTCATAATAATGTAGATTCCACCTCTTTCTGTTTTGGTTATTATTCAGTGAGCTTCTTTTAAAACAGTAAACCAGAGCACTAAGCTTGTCGGTCATTTTAATAAATGCATTTAGGGTTTTGCTCTTAAGTGGATCCACATTTCATTTGTCTGCATATGTAACAATAAACAGCAAAAATGCAATCCCCATCATTACAATCCCACACAGTATTTTTCTATTCATCCTTCCACCACTATTACAACTGTTCATCAAAGCACCTAGCTCTTCTTTCGTGCCCACATTTTCTAAAAAGAGCCTTAACCCAAGGTGAAGGTGAGACCATTAGTGTCTGAGTGTCATTGTCAGCCTGTGATTCAAGCACACAGCAGGCAGGACTTTAGCCAGCTGAGCCTGTTAAAAGTGAATAGAACAAGAGGAAATTGGAAGATAGTTTGTACACCTGTGTTTTTGGAAAATACAAAGATACTTTATAGTTCAAAACATCCCTTTGTTACTTGTGAACAAAGGGAAAATAATAACTATGCCCTTGTTTATTCAATCCAAGTAAACAATAGTTAATTGCGAGTCTAAATTGCAATTGATTAAATGGGTTTGAATGAAATAAAACCAGATCTGAGGAGGCCAGCAATGGCGTCAATAACAAGCTTGAGCTGAGAATAACAGTGATACACTTTGGAGCTATCTTTCAGGAAGTTTTTCCTTTTATTATGCAGATACTCTACTATATTGCACAGATACCTGCTGCCCACCACAACCCTTTTCATCTCACTCATGTCAAATAGACTGACTTCATTGTCTCTTCCTGAGAATCTATACGCTTCCCGTAGGCAAGGAAAAGATTGAGGAAGAAGATTCATGTATAGCTCACAGCCCTCAAACTTGTGTTCAGGCTATCAATCCAAGGATCAGGTAAATCCTCCACACAGTTGAGGCAAATTATTATATCAGTCCAGTTATGTATATCAGATACAATCAGTGATAAAACTCAAGAGTCACTTTTTGCACATTGACACAATTAGATCAATTACCCAAATGCCACATTTACCAGAGGAGTCAATAGTATAGTTTTACTCCATTGGGAAGCCCCGTAGGTAATGCTCATAGCTAAAACACTTACCTCATGATGCACAAAGTAACAAATACGGTTATTTTTCTTTAACCTCACACTAGAGCATTTCCTCCTTGCAGTATTGCACACATCATTTTATTAGCATTGTTTTGGTTTATAAAAAGGCATAACTACTTTTGTCCATATAGAGTGTTTCACTCACAAGTTTGCTCTTTGATTAGGGCAGAAGGCTTTGCATGTGTATGTCTGTTTGTGCCAGACCTCAAATTCCAGTGTTCTGGATGGTTTGGTGGTTTAAGATGGGCTCTTGTTGTTCAAAGGTTTCCCATTACTACAAAATGTAGTGCAGAGGAGATGTGCTAAACACTGCTGGATGCTGCTGGAAGAAGTAAAAGGTGAATACACGATACAAACGGTACATCATAATGGAGGTGTATTGCAGTGACAGCAATCATACTGACAGCCAACTTGATTTGCCCTCTGGCTAGGTCTGGAAGAACAGCCTACCACCTGGAATGCAGCCAATCAGCTGTCATCTCAGCCCCACATTTCCATCCACAAGCGCGACCTGACAAACTACAATATTGCATGTTAAAGAGGGACTATGTAACTTCTATGTTCAAATATTATGTGGAGTCAGTTGCTTTAATATCATAATGTTGTAAACTTAACATTTTTCCTGGAGCTTTATCTCCATCAGCAGATTTATTCTTGCTCATTCAACTGAAGTGGTTGGCAGCTCAAAGAAGAACTAGCATGTGGACCCTGGGTTTAGTTATTTTGTCTGTTGTTGTTTCATATGAATCTGTCCTTCAGTTACCAACTCAGCCCTTCCTTTGGTTTTGAGAAAGTGTAGTGCACAGTTAGATTTTTAGAGTTTATTCTTTGTAAGCAAATGCATGCTGATGTAGAAATTTGAACAATCAGAGGGAAGAGATTAAAAAAATAAGAGCGAAATAGCAAAACAATGAACTGAAACTATGACTTTCTTTACAACTTAGAAGAGGAACAAATTCACACAGTTTAAATTTGTAGTTTGTCACTCTGTTGTTCCAAAAAATACTTACCTGCTTTAAAAAAAGGGGGGTCTGAATACTTCTACCGCTGGTTAAAACCCCTCTCTTTTGTTCAGAGGGGACATCTGTGTGACATAAACACAATGAGTAGCGACAATGCAATCTGAGCCTGGATGGTGGCACAACTACATAATTTCTTCCAAGGACAATCAGCACACCACTTTTCACCTGTTACATACTCTCAGAGTGCACAATTTTCCATTTGGTAATCATGAAATCGTTATAATGAACAGTGTACTGATGCTGCAGAGAAAACTGTGGAGGCTTTTCATTGCTGATAGTTGCGCCAATACAGACAGTATGCAACTGAGCTGCAATCAATACAAGATGCAGGTGACAGAATAGGAACTGCCACTTGGCTGAAGGATTTGAAAATAATGCTTAGAATGTGGGAGCAATGCGACTGTACTACAGTCAGCATCACTGTGTCTTGTATCCTGACACTGCTTCTGTGTTTGCGTCACAACACTGCTGCAGAGAACAGTCGTGATCATGTGTGACAGAGAGATGCTCCTCAGTCACAACTCTCAGAGGAAATTAGGTCAGCAATATACCATATACTCACAATGAGCCCTTACCTCTATCCCCAGCGCAATCATTACATTTCAAAAGAGTAAAATGGTTATAATCTTCAAACATACTGTATATAACTGAAGGATGTGGCATTTATCCAGTATGAACAATATTGATGTGGGATGGAAGAAGTTTAAAACTACATTTTCATGCCACTTGCTCTTCTGAGAGGCCCAAAAGTCATAATATTCCTGCTTACAAATTCTTGCAGCTCAACGTTTGCGTGTTCAAGTTATTAAGTATTTTTATGATCTTATTGGCATCTCAGGCAACACAGGGAGTAGAAAACAAGTTTACTGAAGAAAATATCAATCCAGACAAACATGACAGAATAAAACAGATGTACAGTACTGTAGGAGTGAATAGCATTTATTTGCAGTTTAATCATTAACAGATATGGACCAACTAATATTGCACAGAATGAAAAAGGAGTATTCTGGTCTCCAAGGCCAACATAATAAATAAGGACCTGACACTCCCTGGAAAAGAATGAGGAAAATGAGAGCGAGAGGAGGCCAGATGGAGGGAAGTTAGTGAATCAGGAAGTGCAGAATATTGGTAAGGAGGAAGTGAAGACAGCTATGAAGAGAATGAAGAGCGGAAAAGTAGTTGGTCCAGATGACATACCTGTGGAAGTATGGAGATGTCTAGGAGAGAGGGCAGTGGACTTCTTAACCAGATTCTTGAACACAATCTTGGAGAATGAGAGAATGCCTGAGGAATGGAGAAGAAGTGCACTGGTACCAATCTTCAAGAATAAGGGTGATGTGCAGAGCTGTAGTAACTACAGAGGAATCAAGTGTATGCACCATACCATGAAGATATGGGAAAGAGTTTCTGAAGCTAGGCTAAGAAGAGAGGTGACCATCAGCGAGCAGCAGTATGACTTCATGCAAGGAATAGGGTGAGATGGAGGCAGATGGTTCACTGTGGCGACCCTGAAAGAAGAAGAAGAAGAAGATTTAGCAACAAAATAGAAGAAAGGGGTACAAAATGATAATTGGCAGAGAACCCCCTCAAAGATTCCTCTATTTTATGAAGTATAAAACAGGTGCAACAAGGTAAAATCAAAAGCTAGAAGTGAGACGTAGTAGCTTGTCTTGGCTCACAATCCATCACAGTCAGTGGCAATTTGAGGCACAGTTGGGGCCCTAGGCAACAATTCACAGGGGGCCCCTCCAACCAGCATTCATTGCCATGATGTTATAAATTATCTGACAGTTGTGTTAATAACATCAGTTTAAAAAGCTTTCACATCATAGAATTGTCCTATAAAACCACAGGTAAAATAGTACACTAAAAATGATAGAAACCATGTTTGTTTTTGTAACACTGCTCAGGACCAAGTTGACTGGTTATGAAGTCTTTAACTAGTAGCTTCTACATTCTTTCAGCCTGCCAGCTAGGCCATCAAGAGACTTTTGGTGTCCTGACTGACTCCCAGCCAGACTCTTAGTTGTTTACAGCCAGCAGAGCTGGACACACCAGGCTGTTCTGCTAGCTAAGTGAACTAATGTTGAATGTCAAAGTAAAAAAGGAATAATTTTATGCCAGTGGAAGTTATGTTATTCAAGTGCTTCCCCCCACAGTTAAGGCTAGACTAGCACCACTTAGTTAAATAGATAGATATTAAATCAATATTATCTGCTCCACTCACTACTGTCACTTTTTCTCCTCTTCCTTTTCTTCTTTCTCTTTTCACTCCCTGAAGACTGACTCCTCCTCATTTTTGTTGAGTGGCTTTCTTTGGTCTCATTGATCAGAATCAGTCAATTCTTTATTAATCCCAGGGGAGAAATTGCATTTTGTTACAGATGCTAAGTTTTATGTATAAATAAATATAAATTTGAAAGGCAGATGAGAATAAATAAGCATGGATGGCTAAGTTGTAATTTGTAACATAAATAACTCCAAGTTAAACACGATATACAATATGTACATGATGTGGCCATTAAAAAAAAATGGGTCAAGGCGTCACAGGGAGGAATTTTAGAGTTTGTTGGCTGCAGATAGGAATGAATAGATTCATGCACACCATTTCCTACCTGAGTGAGTGGAATCAGGTGGGGTCCCCTTGGGAAGGCCAGGTCCCTCCTACTGTCATTGCAAACTTCATACATTGTCAGTGTGGTAGTCTAAGGTTTCTTGGCCCCAAGTATTTGCCTGCCTTGCCTAGTGGCAGTCGATGCCTCTGATCACACTTCACAAGTTATTGTAATGTGGGAAGTATAGAAAGAAAGTGAAACATTTTCTCGTCATTGGTTGGCTATATTGCACAAACTACGAAGAATTAGCTTCCACTTAGAATTTAAAACAGTCACATATAGGACAAAATGATTTCATTCAGCCCCAAATGAAAGTGCTTGACTTCAGGACTATTATTACTACATGATCAGTTATAAACATAGCCATAGAGAGCATGAAAATATGTGAATACCTCAGCGCGTCATAGCATTGATCATATTAATGATGTGTAATGATGATAGTGGTAATAGGCAGGCCACAACCATGCCTTCCTAATGTGTGAGTCAACTAATAGAACCACTCTCTTCATGATCATGGTCAATAAGATCATGATCATCATCATCTAACAAGGTAAATGTGGCATGCAATGTGTGTGGTAAAGTGATATTTTAAACTATCACAGCACAGTAAGCAGTGAGTCTACCATCTGAAAGAAGAGAACCACTGAGAATCTGTCAGCATGATAGAAATATTGAATATAGGAATAACATCAATAGAGCATTACAGATTGACCTTTCAGATTTTCCACTCTTAAAATCGGGTCATTCCAGGTGATGTGATGCCTATGCCACAGCTACAGCTAGTTTTGACCAACCCTAACCTAGCTTAAGACATTATTGTGTCATAACTAAACTTAATTGAGGCATTTATGTATAGATGGCAGAGAGGGACATGCAATCATTTTATGAACATGACAATCTAGATCAGTACTCTAGGAGGAATAACAATTTTTCTGTGAATGGAAAAGTGCACGTAAAATGGCAAATGTGACCTTCAGCATAATTTGGGTGAAAAGCCATTAGGTGATCACTATGTGTAATTTTCACTGAAATCTAATGAATACTCTAGGAAGAGTAGCAATTTTTGTGAAGTGTTAACAGACAAAGGACACCTTGCTATGACATTAGTTCATTGATCCTTTGGTCAGATGAACTAACAACTCTCAAAATGTTAAACCATCCTGACAACAGCACCCACCCAACAAGCAGCCCAGGAGCCAAATGACAATGAACAACAGTGACAAAGATTTCTCTTTCCCAAACAGAAGCCAAAAGACAGTCAGTGGACATAACAAATATAAATGAATCTACAAATAAGTAATCTGTAATCTGCAAATAAGGCAGTTTAATTTTCATGCTTGGGCAGTCATAGAACAGGCTTTTAATACCTAAAATTTTGAACATGAAGGCTCTTTCATTATGTAGACCAATAATGCGCTTTTGGTTTCCCCCTTTTTTCTCCAAGGGGTTACTATAGTGGATGAAAATGCATATTGGCACAGATTTTTTATTTATGCATTTTTTTTACACTGGATGTCCCTCATGATGCAGCCCTGTCATTTATCCATGCTTGGGACCAGCACTTAGGGTACACTGGCTTGTGACCCCCAAGGCTGGGCTTGTGTTTCCTCTTTCGTGTCCTACACATTTGCCTCACCTTTTGCATGTGAGGTAAAAGTGTAAACCACTACACTAGGGAGGACAAGAGAAAGTGAAGATCAGTAAGACAGTTTATTCAACAATCCATTCATATGTATCCCAACACTTGCTCTGGTTCAGACTGTGTTGGGAATAAGGAAAAACACATTCTCCTTTCCATCCCATCACAAAGGTGTTTCCAGGTCACTTAGGACACATAACCCTTCCCATGTCTCTTCTCTCAATTGACTGTGCTTGTGATACCGCCTAGAATAAGTATTTCCATAAGAGCCACCACCAGGCTGAATAAAACATTTTGGGATGGCTCTTTGAATAGCTGACTTGGTGTCTTAGCCCATCAGCCCACTTTATTTCATTGTCCTATTAATCTTTGTGACTATAATCCCTGGACTTTTAAAGTAGCATCTCCAGCAGGTCAGAGAACAGAATTACTTTAGTGACATTCATAGTTCCCATTTGATATATATATGAATGACTGGTGATCAACTTCAGTGTTATCATGAAGTTGCAATATAATGAACCTTAGATGGGTCACCATGCAATTTGGTACATATCTTTATGCTCCCATCAGGATAGACTGTTAGCATTCATCCAGCTGTCCATATTTTGCTCAGTTTGGATCATCCCCTACATTTTGATAACCCCATAACCGACAGAATCAGCTTTTGATTCACCCAATTACCTGCTGCAGCAATACAGCAACACATTTTCCTTTCATGTATGATGAAAAGCAATAAATCCTAAAATATACAAAGGCGCTTTTCCTCTTTCTCTCAATAGACTTTTCATTGGTCGTGTGCAGTCTCCAGAAGCAAAAGAAGGTAATCGTTCTTTCATGTGATGATGAGAAGATGAGCACCATCATACAGAAAGTAGTATATGATGTGCGGAAGTGGAAACACTATCAGTGTGTATGTTTAGCTCAAAATCGCACCACAGGACTTGTTTTTGACCCAGTTAGCTGCTACTGTGCAGCCTCTTTACAGTACAGCCAGAATGAATTACCTCCAGCATCAAGCATCTAACCACATGACAGCAGCGTGAGTAGCACGACATATGCTATTCTTGATGATATTCCATAAATTCAAAGTCCTGTGTTTTTTGTTTTGAATAGAGATCTCACAATTCGCTTATGGGATTTGTCTGATGTAATTACATCACTGCTGGAAAGAGCAGACCATTGCTGGCTCTCTGTTCAGAGAAAAAAAAAACACTTTTGACTGCAGGGATGCTGAGTCCTGGCCACAAACAATTGGTGGGAGCCAAAGGTGCACGGAATAGCTTTACAAAAAGACATTCACATATTCTAAAATGAAAATGAACTTTGTCTGTGTTTGCTGATAGCTGAGGTTGAGAATCATTGGTGTTTACAGGCAATTGATCAGAATCACAATTTAGAATCAAAATACTTCCTTAATCCCAGGGGCGAAATTACTCATGGAAATTGCTGATGGTCATCTTCTTCTTGCAGTTGCTCCCAGAGCAGCTCATCTGCCTCCACCTCACCCTATTCCTGGCATCCTCTTCTGTCACTCCCCCTCTCCTCCTCCTCCGCCAACTCTGACATAGTTTCCACCAGCACCCTGTTGACTAAGGGCACCAGAGGCAGTAGTTGTTAACCTGGCCACAACCAATCTGGTAAGGAAATGGTATTATATTTGATTTGGCTAAATTTTTACACCGGATGCCCTTCCTGATGCAATCCTTACATTTACCCGAGCTTAGGACTTGCTCTAGGAGTACACTGGCTTGTAGCCCCCTTGTGGCTTTCTGAAATGAAAACGAACTTTGCTTGTGTTTGTTTACAGCTGATGCTGAGAATCATTGGTGTTCTCAGGCAGTTGATGGTAAATTTAAAAAAAAAGATTTCTAACTACACAGAATATAATTAATTAAGGGCTGTGTGGTGCATTTAATTTTCACAATGAAAAGGCAGGACAGAAAATCAGTGATTGAAAGTATCACTGAAAACTGTGCCATAATAAAGTTCTAGATTTTCTTTTTAATTTTTTATATTGTTTCTGTATACGCAGAAGGCAACAAGGAAACAGTGAATGGTTTGACAATTTTTTAGGAGTTTAGTGACATTTTTAAACATAAATCAAATGCTTATGGATTAATCAGTGAATTACTTTAAAATTTACAGAAAAGAAAGATGACCTATATAAACTCCAAGAGTTCAAGATAATGGCAACAAACACCTTTTGTTGTCTTGCTGCAAAATCCCAAAATATACAGTAAACTGCCTCATTTGACAAGGACAAGCTGCAAATCCTCAGTATAACCAGAGAACGTTTGACATATTCCTAAAATACTTCACATTTCATTTAAAGTTTGTCTGCTGATTCAAGGGAAAGATAATACAGTACTAGTTGTCGTACAGTTCATATGCACTTCTCCTTATGGGAGATCAGAATGGAGCTGCTGCTCCTCCACTGAGGTGGTCCAGGCATCTAATTAGGATGCTTTCTGGACATCCAGAACTTGCTGGAGAGATTATATATCTCATCTGTTATGGGAATGCCTCAGGATCCCCCAGGAGGAACTGGAAAGCATTGCTGGGGAGAAGGATGTCTGGAATGCTCTGCTTATCTTGCTGCTATTGTGACTTGACTCAGATAAGTGGAATTAAATTGGTGGATGAACATTCATTTCTTATGTTTTCTTAAATGTGTCTGCCATCCATGCCATGCCCAGTCATTGTCACTTCCCAAACTGAAGAAATTATTTTGTACTACTATAGAATCACAGACATTATTTTTAAACGCAAGGAAAAACAGTGCACAAAGTTTTACTACGTAAAGTGTTGAAAAGTAGGACAACTCAGCTTCACAGATAAAACTCAGCTTTAAAAGAACTTTGTCACATGTGGTTCATGGTCGTATAATAATGATCACTGATTTCTTGTTATGTATCACACCTATCAGATATTTTCCAGGACTTGTCAGATGTATCAACTTAATGTGTTTGTTACGGCGAGGCATTGCCGCGGGTGTGGTGTGGACCCAAATGCAGGACCGCAGAGCCGACTTAGGGTAAAGAGGCTTTATTTGCCAAAACACAACTAGAAATACAAGGTCCATGAGAAATACAACTTCCATGAAATCCTGGGAACAGGAGGGTGGCACACGGAGGAACAACCAGGATGACGCGACAACAGGTAACACGGAAGACGGGACTTAAATAGACAAAGACA
>VUQH01045567.1:0-10902 GCA_015106775.1 Etroplus canarensis | reverse complement strand
TACAAGCATGTGAGGGCCATTCAAACTATTGAGTACCATTTTGAGTCCCTCTAGTGAAATTTTGGCAAAATTAACTAGTCTGCTGCATCATTTATTCACTTTGATTTCCGGGGTGTCTTTGAATCCAGCCCTCTGTAGTTTGATCATTTTCATTTCTGTCAAACAATGGAAATGAAAATATTTGGGTTTCTAACACTTTACCCAGTCCATATCAGTATACATATCCAGCGAGCACTGTATATTGTTGACATACTGTAGGGTGGCACAGCGATACAAAGGTCTGGGTTTGAATCTGCTGGTTGTCGTAGGAAATTTCAGAGACGTTGAGGACGAAGAGACGCCCTTTCACTTCTCTGCCAAATTTAGAAGTAAATTAATTTTTTTGTAGACATTTTTCCAATGAGCTTAAAAAGTTATTTTTTTACCTTTTACTTTTCAACCAAATCTCAACATCGTTCGGACGGCTAGCAAAGCCGCTTTTCACCGAGTTTTTGCTGAGTGAGGTGGTAGGTCATGTTGACTATGCAATATCAGTCTTATTTGTCGAGATGTAGGGAACGATATTGGGTTCTCAAGGCTATGTCATACACAACTTTAATAGGAGGACATGACCATCCCCACGATCATTCATACAGAGAAAATTAGTAACATGAAACGAGGAAAATGAAGCAAGTCCTCTAAAATTCCTAAGTTGAGAATAAATCTGTTTTTGTGCAAATACTGTTTTGGTAATTGTGCTAAAAATGATTACTTGAATTCTTCCTCTGATGAAAATGGTTTTTAAATGTGTTTCTCAAAGCTTTTTTCTCGTCCACATACTCATTTTGTCCTCCAACTCTAATCCACACCGGAAAGAAAACATCCCATCATATCTTGTGTTTTGATGTGGTTTCTTGTGTGTCCTTGAATGACACTGGTGCTTGGACTGTCCCAGCTCAGATTAGTAGTCTGATGCAGTCTAGACTAAATGAAGGCAAAATGGTTAAGGACAAAAAAAAGTGACATGCCTTGCTAGACCTTGTTACGTCTGGTGTTTTTAAAACGCAAGCTGAAGACACGACGGATCAGTTTTTTTTTTTAAGTATTACCTATGTGTCCTTATGCAAGCTTCAGTGCAGTTAGGAGTCTAGAATGTTCACAGACACCAATTTAAGACTCTACAACAGCAATGGGAAGGTCCTCCTTCTCTGTGGAGACCACCAAGACAGATGTCAAAGCAAGCGATCCCTCCCACAGTGGGTGTCTTCATAAAATATTTAACATCTGCTGGCCAAAGAAATACACTATATGGACAGGAGTGTTGGGCCACACCTCTTAATCATTCAGTCCCACACCTAGCCACACAGTCTGCCTTTACAAATATTTCTAAAAGAATAGGTCGATGTGAAGGCATGTGAACCCATGAAGGCATGGTTGGATGAGTTTGGTGTGAAAGAACTTGACTGTCTCACACGGGTTCCTGACCTCGACCCCATCCAATACCTCTAGAAAGAACTGGAATGGAGACTGTGTGGCAGGCCCTCTCATCCAACATCAGTGTTTGACCTCACAGTTACTTTTCTGGAAGAACTCAGAAATATAAATCAGATTTTTTTTTTATGAGTTTAAGGTTAGGGTGCCTTAAAGCCGCATATTTCTTAGCTTATACACGGTTTTAAGAATTCCTGAAGGATGGGGATAAGTTATTTTAATTGTGTTTCCCTTTAATATGGCTCAATGTGTCACAAGCTGGCATGAACGGATGATCGGATGTGCAAGGTAATAAGTACTGTGCAAAAGTCTTGAGCCACCCCCTGGTTCTTCACATGTTGCTAGGAACATGGGAAATCTGCCCAATGAGTTACTGAAACGTGCAAACATGAATAAAAATTTAGTACGCACGGTAAAACCAGAGTTTGTACAATTCTACTGCGCTTGAAAGTCAATATTTGCCACGAGCACCTTTATTCTTCAACATAGCCAGAACTCTCTTTGGTATCATTTCTTCAGGAAGTTGTCTTCAGGAATAGTTCTCCAGGCTTCTTGAAGGACATGCCAAAGCTCTTCTTTGGATCTTGGCTGCCTTTTTCCCCCCTTTCTCTGTCAAGTCGATCCCACGCTGTTTCAGTAATGTTGAAGCCAATAGTGTGTCAAGGTGTCTTTTTCTAACCAGGTAGGCTTTGGGATCATTGTCATGCTGAAATTGAAGCAGTTTTCAATCAGTTAACCAGCTGTTTCTGGCTGCTCCCAGAGCATGTGGGACCCAAACTGTGGAACACTCCACCTTATCAGGTCAGAGCTCCAAAAACTTTAGAACATTTTAAAATAACTACTAAAAACTCATCTTTTTACCATGGTGTTTAATCCCATTTTATGTCCTAATATTTTAAATGTGTTCGTTTTTATTGTTTAGTTTCCTTTTAACTGGTATAAAGCACTCTGGTCACCTGAGGTTGTTTTAAATGTGCTATATAAATAAAGTTGACTTGACAATTGCTTTTCAGATGGTATTAAAATATGACGATCCATATTTTCCATGAACTTTGACAAGATCCCCAACACTGCTGGCTGAAATGCAGCTCCAGACCATGGCTGAGCCTCCACCGTGTTTTACAGATGCCTGTACACACTCACTGTATCTCGTTCCTGTCCTCCGCTGTACATTTCAACAACCATTTGAACCACAAATTTCAAATTTGCATTCATGGCTACATTACACCTGTTGTAATGGATTTTCAGTCCAGTTCTTGTGAAAAGCCCGATGCATCTGTCAGGCTTTGTGTCAGGTCTTTGCTGGATGTTTTTCTTTTTCTGAACGACATGACGTTCGGTTAGTGTTAATCTGCTGTACATAGTTTTTTTTCTTTACGCCTGCCACTTTGTCTTTTGTCCTCCCCTCGCCAGGTTTGCTCAACCTTTGCCAAGTTTTCATTTAATAGCTCTTTAAGAATCATGTTGCTGGTGGAAAAATATTTTGTGTTATCTTTCGCATTTTTCATAGATTCAACTGAAGTCATAGGAATGAAACTGTGCCTTGGTGACAGGCTGCTAGTTACAAGGTCCCTAATGTTACAATTGTCAACTATAGTCATTGTAATACCAGAAAACTCTAGAGTCCTTGCCCTACATATATTCATTCAGCTTAGTTTCACTCAGTAAGGTCCCCCTGGCTATCCACACCCCTTCCACTGCATTGGCTCAGTAGGCTGCCCCCAAGAGTTTGGAAACTACTGGTTCAATGTAAGCGGATTAATTATCCTAAAACAGTCTTTCTTTCCTTTCTACTGCAGGACCTGTCTGCACATGAAGATGCACTAGAGAAGTCTACTGCAGCATCATATTATTCTTCATTCTCAGCGTACGCAGTGTATTCCCCCTGACATGACCTCCTCCCCGGGGCTGGATGCTGACCCGTTACCCCTCCTTCAGCTCCAGGAGGTGGACTCCAGTAAACCTGCAGAGAGGCCAAGCTCCCCAGGACTTCTGCCTGCCATGTACAGCCCTCCTGTGGGCATGGACCACCACACCGTCTGCATTCCCTCTCCGTACACAGATAGTACCCATGACTATAACCACGGACACGGACCTTTGACCTTCTACGGTCCCTCCATGCTGAGCTACACCAGGCCAGCCATCACTGACAGTCCATCATCGCTGTGTCCCCCCCTCAGCCCCTCTGCCTTTTGGCCCTCCCACACGCACCACAACGTACCTTCGCTGACTCTGCACTGCACTCAGCCTCTCGTCTACAATGAACCCAGCCCACATACAACCTGGCTGGATCCCAAAGCCCACAGCATTAACTCCAGCAGGTAGGATTACTGACACCGTGGACAGAAACAATCAAAGCAAGAACACTTAAAAACCAAAGGGGTGTTGGATTAGTGCTAGTTAAGCCAAATGCAAAGGTCTAGTTTCCTGCCTTTTAAATAGACATCAAGAAGCTCTAGCTGTCATTTTTCTGGCATGATAGTTGGATTGCAGTACTTGGCACCAATCAGTAAGAAATTCTGTTTTTATGTGCTTATGGGCCAGAAATAGTTAATTGCAACAATTAATTTCTTTGATTTAGAACCAAGCGTCCCTGTTAACCCGCCATACTTTGCACAGCTGCACAGGTTTGAGGCACTTAAAATAAAACAAGGGATTCTTTCTATGAACACATTTTTAATGTACGGAGGGCAGTAAGCAGGTGAAAAAGCTGTATGAAGTCAGTATGTGTGTGTGAGCAACTTTGTGCATTTTTAAAACCACGTCAGCCATATTGTCTGGGTCAACAGTGAGGAGACAGCGACAGTTTTTCATAAATGTGCCTCTTTACACCACTACAGTGGGTTTTAAAACAAATAGTCGAAATGTGATTGAAGTGCAGACTTTCAGCTTTAATTCAAGGGCTTTGACAAAAGAATTGCATTAACTATTTAGGAATTACAGCTAATTCATTGTCCCCATGTTTAGAGGTTCAAAAGTAAGGTTTACATACAGTATAAGGATTGCTTTCAATTTCTTTGATGAAAATCTTTTGTATTTAGTGACTGCCTGAAGTCTAGAGCCCATGGACATCACATAATGATCCGTTGCCCCCCCCCTTGAAACGCTCTACCAGGCTTTTACTGCAACCTTCAGTTGCTGCTTGTTTGTGGGTCTCTGAGCCTTCAGTTTCGTGTTCTGTAACTGAAAAGCTGCTCTGCTGGGTTGAGATCAGGTAACTGGCTCCGCCACTGAAGGATATCCAATTTCTTTGCCTTGGGTTGCTTTTGCATTGTGCTTTGGGTCATTATCCACTTGCACTGTGAAGCTCCGTCCAATCAGTTTTACAGCCTTTGGCCGAATGAGCAGAATGTAACCCTGTGCACTTCAGAATTCATCCTGCTATTTCTGTCAGCAGTCACATTATCAATAAACACCAGAGACCTGGTTCCACTGGAAGCCATACATACCCATGCCATAACATTGGCCCCACCATGCTTGGCAGATGATGAGGCTGTTCCTTTCCTTCTCCAGGTTTTATTTTTCCATTATTCTGGTAAAGGTTAACGGTTCAGTGTATGGCATCTAGTGGTGAGACTGTAGATTGCAAAATTTGAATACTGGTTGTTTCCTAAAAAATATCAGAAAACCTATGGTGAAGCATCTACCTCCTTGAGAATGTTCTTGACTTGGCTAGATGTTCTGAAGTGGTTTTTCTCAAACAGGGAGAGAATTCGGTGATCATCCTGTTTAGTTGTCTTCCATAGACTTCCGGGCCTGCTGCTGTTGCTGAGCTGGCCAGTGCAGGTTGTTGTTTTGGTCACTCCAAAAGCTTTTGCTGTCTCCCTGATTGTTTTGTTTTGGTTTTTCAGCCTAATAACAGCCTCCTTCACTTGCAGCGACATCTCGTTGGACCTCATTTTGAGAGTTTAAGTGAACAGCTACCACATACCAGTTGAACACTCGAAATCAACTCCACATCTGATGTGCGTCGATCGTCATAAACGGAATAATGAGGGAACAAGCCTCACCTGTCCATGAAACTGCCAGTCAATTGTCCTGTTACTTTTGAGCCTCTGAAAAAAGTAGGGGACTTAGCATAATAGTAGCTATACTTTATAAACATTTAATGCACTTTTGTCAACCCCCTTGAATTAAAGCTGAAAGTCTGCACTGAAATCACAGTTAGACAGTTTAATTTAGAATCCAGTGTGGCGGTGTACAGAGGCATAATAAGAAAAATCTGAGTCATTGTTCCAAAACTTATGGACCTAACTGTAAAAGAAAAAATTAAGGTACTTAGTAGGCAGGGTATTTGTCATTATCAAGATTCTGCCATAGTTTTTATTTCTTAGTGTCTTGTGTTTTTTCATGTGATCCCTGACTGACTGCACAATGTCTGTATCTGAGCCCTTCTGACCTGGCACAGCACTCCTTTTTCTTTCTGTTCATTTAGGACTCTGTGTTTGGACATGTTTTTCTAATGCAGAATGGATTTGGGATCAGCCAGACTTATCACTGATGATATTTGGTGAGAGATAAGAAGAATCTGAATATCTAACGTGGCTAAAATAAATTTTTTTAACAACTAATTCACTTTGCCAGTCTAATCAGAGCTTTAGGATGAGCTGAGTTTCATAAAGGCAGGCGTTATAAGAGCAGAAGAACCGAGCTACGGCGGAGTGGTGAGGAACGCAGGTAAACTCCATCTTCTTTTATTTGAACTCATGCCATCATGAGTTCACACTAATCCTCTGAGGTATTTAGTCATCATCAGGGAACCCAACCCTAACCTAAGGCAATCACGACATCTAATTTTTGTTTTAATGACATTTTCCCAAGTCTTGGCAGGGAGCAAAGAAAACAATCAGTCTAACTGACACACATCAAAAACTACACACTTTTTTTTTTGGAAAAAATGGCAAATTTTTCCATTCTTCACAACAAAGGGTTAGGGTTAAGGTTATCACCAATGTTGACTTAGAGGGTTAAGCGGAAACCTCAAGGGCTGGAAAAATTAAGTCAACAGAAAGTGCCAAAAACTTCAGTTTCTCTAAAGGTTTCTGTTGAGGCTGGGTTAAAAAGCCAGTCAATCCCCATAGACTCCAATGTTATTTATTCTGTTCACATTTTGTATGTGTCCAGGTTAGTAGTGGAGTCGGTTAGCTGTCAGCTAAGCTTCACCTTTGCAAATTCCAATCACTAAACTGAGCTTCTCGGCTACGTTTGTGGTCTTTGTGCCCCATGGTGAGACATCTTTCTGTCCGTCCACAATTCACGAGAATTACAACCAAGGTTATTATAGTGAACTAAAACTAAACTAAAAACCAACACTACATGAGAAAAATAATTTCATTTAACTAAAATAAAAATAAAAACTAGACTTTTGGGAAAAATCAAAACTAACTAAAACGACATTGTGGGCTTGGAAAACTAAGTCCATTTTTTAAAAACATACAGGAAATGTCCTTAGTTCTAGTCTTTGTCAGTTGGGTTAAATTTGATCAGTCAGCCCGTCTGATGAGGCTTTGGTGCATCTGTTTATTGAGACTCAGGGTGTCTACATGATTGAGACTCATCTGCTTTCACAAAGTGTTGTGTTTGTATTATAATTTCTGATCTGAACATCTTAAATCTTCCCCTGACAAATACCATAATAATTAAGAAAACTAAAACTAACAATGAAACTAATAAAAACCAAACTAAAACTACACATTTTCAAACAATAAAACTACACTAAATAAGCAAACCCACTCTGGAAACTAAATGAAGCTGAACTGAATTCAAACAAAAACTCAAAAAGAAATAAAAATGATAACTAATTAAAAAGTACAAAACTGTAATAACTCTGTTTGCATGTACTACTGCAGTATTTGTCATATTGTAGTTAAAAAATTGAAACAATGACCACCTTAGGGGTCCTCATCCAAGTTGTGCTCAGTTGGTCACATTTGTAATTTTACCACCAGTTTAACATTTTAATAACTGCTATGCCTAGAGATCATATTTATCAATATACCATCACTTTTCCACTTTCACAAGAATCGCTACTCCTCCTGGTCAGAATTTAATGCTCACAATGATCACCTAATTGGTCTTCACCTGACTTGCACCCAAGGTCATGGTCACAGTTGTCATTTTAATAACACTTTTCCATTTTTCACAAGAACCGTACTCCTTAGAGTAACGGTCAGTACTGTAATGTTTATAAAAGGGTTTTTTTTTGCGAGTGCTGCTCGGCCAGCTGTACTTAAATACTATCATTAGGTTTATTTATTTCATGATATCTTAAGCAAGGTTAAGAAAAAGGTCTGTGGGGTAGGCAATAATAGGGCAATAACCTGGTTCACCAGCCTGATCAGCATAACTTCCTGTTTTTACACGTGGAAAGCTGAAAGGTCGATTAACAGTGTTCCATCACTAGTCCTATATTTTCTAGTGCTATCATGCTGGCAGATTGTCAGTGTTTCTTTTTTCTTTTAGATGGTATACCTACAAATAATAATGCTGTGATGGCTCAAATTATCACTTTGCAGCCTACACTACTCACAAAGTTAAGGATATTGGGCTTTCAGGTGAAATTTCAGGATGCCCCGAAAGTGCACTATAACCCATACAGGTGAACTTAATTTGACCTTCTCTACACATTTGCATGCACATCTTCAACTATTCAGTGTGATTAGTGATTAGTTATACATTTTGAAAGCAACAAAGCAAATGAGCTGGTAGACAAACGAATTTTTTAATGTTTTTTGTTTGTTTGTTTGTTTGTTTTGTTATTTATTCCCCATTTGTTCCATGGTAAAAATGAAATGATCATGAAAATATGTTCTACATTTTTTTAACTGTTCATTTCTAAGTTTTCAAAAATGTAGTCAGTGCAAAGCTAATTTGATAATAAAGATGGCCACTGATATCAATTAATGTCATCACATTTGCACTCACTGGCCACTTCTTGTCATATACCTGTTCAGCTGCTTATTAAAGTAAATATCTAGCAGGCCAATCACATGGAAGCAAGTTATTATATTTAGGCTAGTAGACATAGTCAGTAGGGCCTGCTGAAGTTCAGAATGGGGAAAAAGGTGATTTAAGTGACTTTGAACGTGGCATGGTTGTTGGTCCCAGACGGGTTGGTTTTAGTATTTTAGAAATTGCTGATCTACTGGGATTTTCCTGCGTAATCATGTCGGGGGTAAAGAGGAAATATCACTTGAGTGTCAGTTTTCTGGGCAAAAATGCCTTGTTGATGTCAGAGGTCAGAGAATGGCCAGACCACTTTGAGCCAATAGCAGCAGCAACTCAAGTAGCCACTTATTACAATCAAGGTATGTAGAAGAGCATCTCTGACTGCACAACATGTCAACCCTTGATTTAAATGGCTACAGCAGCAGAAGGCCAAACCAGTTGCCACTCCTATCAGTGAAAAACAGCAAGGTGTCGCTACAGTTCGCAAGGGCTCATCAAATTGGACAACAGAAGATTGGAAAAAAGGTTGCCTGGTCTGATGAGTCTCAATTTCTGCTGTAACACTTGAATGGTAGGATCAGAATTTGGCATAGACAACATGAAAGCATGGATCCAGCCCGCCTTGTATCAGTGGCTCAGGCTGGTAGTGATGGTGTAATGATGTGAGGGAAAGTTTCTTGACACACTTTGGGCCACTTAGTACCCACTGAGCATCATTTAAATGTCTTAGCTTGCCTGACGACTGTTGTCGACCATGTCCATGCTCTTAAGACCCCAGTGTACCCATCTTCTGATGGCCGCGTTCAGTAAAGCACCATGTCACAAAGCTCAAATCATCTCAATCTTACAGTGGGTTCACTGTACTGAAATGACCTCCACAGTCACCAGATCTCAATCCAATAGAGCACCCTTGAGATGTGGTAGAACCAGAGAATTGTCATCATGGATGTGAGGCTGACAAAACCTGCAGCAACTCTGTGACGTTACTATGTCAATATGGACCAAAATTTCTGAGGAACGTTTCCAGCACCTTGTCGATTCTATGCCATGGAGCATTAAGGCAGTTCTGATGGAAAAAGGAGTCTAACTCAGTAACAGCGAGGTGTATCAAAGTGGCTGGTGAGTGTACCACTATGCCAGTATCAGCCAATATGCATAATTTATTCCATTTGTTATATAAGTAGCAGTTTTCGGTTGTCGGAGTGTTTAGTCTTCCTGTAAATTTAAGAATTATCTGCACGAGCAGTTGATGGTTATGATGTCACTCACCACATATTTTGCAAATTCGTTATGTTTCAATGATGACTCATATCTCAGCTCTCCGGTGCAATTTTCCAGTTGACTGAAATGCGGTTGTGGAGACATTCTCTGCAACACAGTACCTGTTGGAGAGCTAATGACAGGTGAATGATGGGCTAAAATTTCTGATGTCAAGTTGTACTTTTCACCAACTCTGTTTCCTCCTGCAGCTCCATCATCAGCTGTAACAAGCTGCTGGGGAAGAAATCCGAGGAAGGAGAGGAAGGAGTGAAGTCCTCGTGTTCATCTGCGCTAGCGAAAGCCGACATGCACTTCTGCGCCGTGTGCCACGACTATGCTTCTGGGTACCACTATGGCGTGTGGTCCTGTGAGGGCTGCAAGGCTTTTTTCAAGAGAAGCATCCAAGGTATAACATTTTTTTTTATCATTATATCTAGTCACAACTTTTCCTGTCGTCACCAGCTGAAATAATTCATTACACTGTCTGTGTTTTCTTCTTTTATTAGGACACAATGACTATATTTGCCCTGCCACAAATCAATGCACTATTGACAAGAATCGGCGTAAAAGCTGCCAGGCCTGCCGCCTGCGTAAATGCTATGAAGTGGGCATGATGAAGTGTGGTAGGTTTTCACTAATTTTTGTTGTAATTGATCCTTGATGATTTCTCTTCTTACTAAAGTGAAAAGGTCTAAGGCAGTGGTCCCCAACCTTTTTTGTACCGCGGACCGGTTGCATGTATGAACATTTTTCCACGGACCGGGTGGATGCGGCGGTGGAGGGGGGGAGGGCCAATAACAAAAATCTTTGTCAGTTAATAGTCTGTAATCTGAATGCAACAACGACACTTTATATAGAGAAGGTACGTGTATACAGGTGTTTTGTCTCAATGTGGTGAAGCAGATTTGTAGGTTTCATTGCTTCATTAGCCAGTCTGTCACAGCGGGTGAGGAGCATGCGTATTACCTGTTGTAATGAAACTGTAACTTAGGTAAGAATCTTTGTATTTTCTTTTAAAATGCAGCTTTCTTTTTGCTGGCGGTACGTGACCCTTCTGCTGTCCCATTGTTTGCTCGTTCCTTCCCGAAAAAGCTCTTCAGTGAATTTTATTTTCAAGGGTTAACTGCGGTCAAGTGCGGTTAGTGAGGCGAGGGCGGAAACAGTTGTTTTTCAAAATAAGATCCGGAAGAAGAAAGAAAAATAACATTTTAACCACAACATTTT